>KE506669.1:109991-125475 GCA_000441515.1 Elaeis oleifera | reverse complement strand
TATAATATTATAATATATTAAAAATATTGGATAATTCCAAACTCCAACCATATAACCTGTATCAAGATCGATAATTAATTTTTATGCAACTAGCATAAATTGTAACACGTGCTTTCAGATGAAAAAGGTTTATAACATTAATTTCAAATAATGTAACCCAATAGTTAATTACAAATTATTTTAGCAAAAAAATATACAAATATCATAACTATCGAGAGATATATATATATATATATCAAGATACTGGAGCCTCCTGTGCATCCGTCTTTTGTAAATGCGTGTCATCTCCGACCGCTGGCGTAATAGCTCAGACGCGATATCGATCGGTGGGGAGGGAGGTGGAGGCTCGCTCATCCTTTGTAATAGAGATGCATCATCTACGGAGAGGTCGAAGTCCGAAAACTAGGGTATGAGGTGTGCTGGGCATATGAAGAGGTACTCGGATCATCTACCGATGGCATAGTCTGAAGTCATCTATCCTCTGAGACAACTCGCATAGTATCAACAAGGCCATCCATAATATCGACAAGTACTCGATCTTTACATCCAACAGTGATCGAATAGAAACCGCTCATTGCCATATAGTATAGCAACATGATCCTCTGAAACTATCAATATGAAAAAAAAAATATATTATTCATAAGTATACCAATAACAACATAATAAAATGAGATAAAAGTAAATATACTTACGATAATATCCATCATGCTGTCCGAAGCACGGAACCTCGTCTCGGGTCGCTCACTCATCAATGGCGAGATGAATCGCCTAGTGATGCTCTTGTACCACTGTAGATATGGATCATAATAGTCCATCGTGGGAAGCATGGGTGGACCAGCCACAATCAAATCCTCCCGTCGCTCCCATGCATCAATATACTCCCGATGCTCTCAAACCCAATCGTGGCGATGCCACCCTCGTCGATCCAAACTAGGCCTGCAAATGGGTCGGATCGGATCGAGTCTTGAGTGATCCCGACCCGACCCAGTTTCTTGATCGGATCTTTGATATTGGACCCATACCCATCCCAATAAAAAATCAGATCGGGTCGGATCGGGTCCATGGCCGAATTTATTGACCCATTGGATCATTTGGGTCGGGTCGGATCCATATATAACCCAGTCCCAATCTATGAAATGCGGATCCAGTTCGGGTCTAATTCGGATCGGATCGGGTCATGGGTTTAAAAATCTATATAAAGTGGAATTAGAGGTCACATCGACAGCAAAATAGCAGGGCCATATCTATCTTTTCATGTAGATATTCTCTCTTCTCCTCTCTTCCCACATCTTCTCACTTCACCATTGATAGTGGATATTGTATACCATCCCTAAGGCAATAGTAATGTACAACAGTAAACAAGTAACTGGATATTTTAATTATGAATAACTGTTGGTATGTCTCCAGTTTATTTTGTGTTTGTGGAAGGACTTTTAGAAAAGTTTCGAGATTAGCTGTAAGAATGGCATTTCTTGTGCAGTGCATTAATGATCTTGTAATAGTGTGACAGTATTAAAGATTTTAGTAAAAGATTTAAGAAAGAATTTGGATGAGTCACTCTTTTGGTCCAAGCCCAAATTCTTATTGGATGAGTCATTCTAACTGGGTTCGGATTTTATATTTGGATCCGGTTCGGGTCGGATCGGATCATATATCTTGAGATCCAAATTAATCCAAAAATCTCTACGAGTCGGATCGGGTCCAAATTCAGAAAATCCAGATCCGATCCGGAAAGATGAACGGGTCCAATTTTTGAACCCGACCCGACTCCATGGGTCTTTTAAATGGATTTGGATCGGGTCTAACCGGGTCGGATCGGGTCGGATCACGGATCAACCCGATCCGTTTGCAGTCTTAATCCAAACAGTGGAGAGCATCATGAGTGTCGTATGGTGGGGGGGACGTCCTGATGCATGCCAAACTATCGCATCACGTGCTTCGGATAATATATATCCACGATGTCGAAGCAAATGAGAGGTACGTATGTCCTCCATACAAGCTGATTTTATCGACATACCTTGAGCAATGTGGCCAATATCTCTGGTGTGTAAGGCACCCATAGCATCTGATCATCGTGCTGCTGATCTAGCTGATCCCTATAATATATGACTATGTGTGGCATCGGATTGCTAGCACTAGTCAGTCAAGTCCTCCACCTGTCCAAAATAAAGCCATTATGTTAATATGTGAAAACATGCAGTCATTTATCATATAAAATCAATGCTACTAGTTACATACCTGCACCCTAGTGGATCAGTCTGATCATGTTGTATGCCACCAAATGGACCCTCAAAATCAGCATCATCCACATCTAACGGGACATATCCTGCTACATCACCTCCTACTACCGGTTGGTAGGCTCCTACTCTGAAAAGCATCCGATCTGACTGTTAGACATGTAAATACTCCTAAACCCAAAGCTGAAGCAACACCAATGGCCCTACTATCTCACGTGCATCTGATCTGCTGGCCCTACAGAGCTCGCAATACAAGAAGGCTAACGTAACGCTGCCCCAACTCCACTGGCCACATATGTCTAGATCACGTAACAGAGATAAGTACAATAACTGCATGTGGGAACCGAATTTATCGGTGAACAGATAGCCACCAATAAAATAAAGAATAAATACCCATGCATGCCTCCATACGATCTCATCATCTGTATGATCCGGTAAGTGGTGGAACATATCGCGAAGTCAATGAAATCTCAATAAAGATCTCGACAATATCGTCTCTAGCGGTCTAATCTCAAACAACTCCTCACAGAGATCCGACCAAATGATCTGCGTAGTACCGGTGATAGCAACCCCATGCACTCATAATCCAAGGAGAATAGCAACATCCTGCAATGTGATCATCGCCTCTTCAATGTGAAGGTGGAAAGTGTGAGTCTCCTGACGCCATCGCTCTACCATGGCTGTAACGAGGATCCAATCAAGCTGTATATCACAAACTCTAAAACTTCATAAAATCAGTCACATAAAGATACTCTACAATCCTCTAATATGG
Source organism: Elaeis oleifera (assembly GCA_000441515.1). Classification (NCBI taxonomy): domain Eukaryota; kingdom Viridiplantae; phylum Streptophyta; class Magnoliopsida; order Arecales; family Arecaceae; genus Elaeis; species Elaeis oleifera. The sequence goes on along the minus strand of KE506669.1, from coordinate 122,466 downwards.
CCGTCAGGCACGTATCGCGATGGAGTTTCTGTGTCTGCAGTATAGGGGCCCCATGTCCTCTCCAGAATATATACTGTCATTGCGGTGTCGAGTCTGAAGATAGAGCACAGTAGGTCAATCGACCCGGATGCACGTCAGAGTCTGAACCAACCATGTCTGAGATGCAAAATGTAAAGACAAGTGTACGACAAAGATAGTAAAACATTAAATAGTCAATATTTATAGCATGATCATTTATATATTTTTCAAGCATTTACATGATATGATTACATAATCAAAATAGTTTAAAATAACACAAGCATTACATAAAGATAGTCTACATGAAAGTAGAGATAAATCAGTGCCATTGGGGACATCTACACCGATTATGCCCTATCTCCTTGCACAATCCACACCGTACAATATTTTGACGCTCCATTGCATCCATATCATTTTGAATCCTCCTTGACTGTGGATGTCCCTTTTTTTGTCTTCTAATGGATAGGTGCAGTGTTAGTCTCGGTGCAATCCACTCAAGTTAATAATGCGGACTCTCTGGAGAATGAAAGATAAATGCATATGACTGCTCATAATGTGCAATAGTATAACAATCATCAATGAACTGCTTCCAGTCTAAGTTCTCGCTAGCACAAACAACAAACAAGTGAGAGCACGGATAATGCAGTAACTGCCACTTTCTACATGTGTATGTGCGTGCCCCTAAGTCGATTATTTGTGTATAATCAGATTCATCAGAGCTATAATACCTTCGTCTCAACCGAATCTCATACAAATCCAATTGATTATTGTACTTAATCACATAATGCTCTCTAGACTTAAGTCGTCGTCCATTTAACTTTCGTCTAATCTTATCTGTGAATATCCTACTGGCCTCCCTTTTCGTGCTGTAATTGCACATCTGACGTTAAACCACTTTGACAAGTATTCGAAAAAAAGACGAACAAGAGCAGTAATAGGCAATGAGCGAGCCCTCTTCAACATCTTATTGAAGCTTTCAAATATTTTGATATTCATTATTCCATATCTATATCCACTTGTGTCATGCACCAATGCCCATTTACTCAGATCATCAAGTGAATATGTTTTTAGATATTGAAAGCAATTGGGCCATGTTCTCTCAATGTGTTGCATGCTTTGATCAAACTTTCAGGATTGATTTTGTTTTGCAGTTTGATGAAAATAATTAAAATACAGCATCATGAAATCGATCATTTAGATTGGTCTCAATATATCTAAGACATAATCTATGATACCCATATTGTGCTGTCCATCCAACAGATTCATCTGAAACAACAGCTATTCTTTTTTATGCCGGTCTGAAATTATGTCAATCTCCATATGATCACATGCCACATAATAGCGCAAACGTCCAAAGAATTATGATTAACTACTATGATTCTCGTCTTTACAAATAGCAAATGTTAGAGGATAGATACTCCTATTTTTATCTCTTTCCATAGCTATCATGAGAGTACCCTTATATCGACCATATAAATGTATTGCATCGATACTAATCGGGGGACGACAGAACTGGAAGCCTTGAATGCATTGACCAAATGCTCAAAAAACTCAGTGGAACACCTCTATGTTTGCCTTTATTGTAGAAAATTTTACAAAATCTACCATGATCTCTTCATCGGCATGATGAACTGCAACTAGCCAAGAATCCAATGCATTATAAAACTCTGTCCAATCTCCAAACAGCTCGTCCATAATAAGTTGTTTAGCTATCCACGTCTTTCTGTAAGATATCTCGTACTACCATGCATCACGTACATAAGTCTGGCAAGCTGATATGGATATGGATATCTCTGCTCTAACTGATCCTCTAATGATATCGGCAATCATGCATGTATCAAGTTATAGATGATATCGTATCACATCTGTATTCAAGCATGTGTGTGGCCCTTTATATATCGTAATCTCCCATCATTGTGTCTTGATTCGAAGGAATGCATGAAGATGCCAACTACAAGTATCAGACTGTTTACACACGATGCTCCATTTAACTCTATCTGACTCGACGACTTTAAAGTATGGTGGTACGAATGGCATATTGTTTCACGATATCATTCTTTTCTTAACTCTTCATTTCCACCAAGAATGGATGTTCTGGCAATGCTCCATAGGATGCGGTCTCATCATCGTCAGATGCATCAACTAGTCCGAATTCAGGAATAAGAGATGCCTCATGCGGTGGGACATCCTCTTTTGCACTAGATTCTTCACTATCACTGCCATCAGACTTTGTATCATCATCTTCATCTTCATCATCAGTAGGATTAGAATCATAACTAACAGCGACTTCATTTTCAAATAAAGTTGTCTCAGCCATTACAGTTTTCAATCCTCCTAATCTGGTACGTGTTGTATGTAGCTAATTAAGTGATACAGGATCGTAAGATTCGTGCTCCACGTGCTCCATGATAGCTGCCATATAACTAGGATCGGCATCCGTATCATCAAATATGGTGTTATATGAATATTGATATGTAGACTCTGTACCTACTATATACTGAGGATTACCAGTCACGGATGTTGCTGGTCTACCAATGGTATATACAGGGGTATCTTCGTACTCATATTTAGCTTCATCAGCTATTGGAGCTGCATCGGGTAGAGAACCATCCATCTCCGACTATGTAAATGGGGCAGATACAGCCTGAGACACACTAACATGCTGCTTGCCACCATCCGAAACTTCTATTACTGCTGGCTCAATAAAAATTTCAACTGCTCGAAAAACCCTCTCTGATGGGATGCCTAAGATGATGTTCGTGTTCTAATTATCTTCAATAGATACAACCAAATACTGTCCAATGGTATGCATCGAAAATCTATATAATTGAAAAACTCCACAATGATTAGGGTTCCATCTGGTGACAGCATAGCAGACTCACACAAGTTCTAGGTATGTTGCATTATGATCCACCATGGTCATCCGAATCTTTTCACTATCATAATATGCACCATTAGCATTATAACTGATCTTCCTATCTCAATAGAAGATAATAGTGACAAGACTTGAATCTATTTTAATGAAAATTATTGTGAGAAGTAACTACATGAATATATAAACAGATGTTCACTAGAAGGAAGTACTTAATATTTAAAATGACTTACATAATAAAATATCTTATCGCTATCTACTAGGTAAAATTAGGTCATATCCTATTCAGAAATTGTATCAATTCTATAGATAATTATGGTAATCAATCGATGCGTAATAGAAGTCAAAAAAAATTCAAAAGTATTTTTCTTAGTTCTTCCCATATGGCTGAAAATGTGTGAGGAGAACTAAAAGAAATGCTATCCAAAATTTCTTTCAGCCCCTATTGTGCATCGGCTGATTACCATAATTACTTATAGAATTAATTATAATTCTCAAACTGTCTAAACTGGACAATCAATTGATCAATGTATATAATTCTTCCATCCATACAAAAAAATATAACTATACAGATATTTTAGAATATGTACATTAATCAAAAGATAGGTCTATGATTCCATGTAACGTAAATTTTTAAAAATATAGTCTTAACTGGCTTGTAATCCAATACTTATGATGGTTGGGCCATGAATTTCATGGGATTTCGGACCCAGCCAACCAAATAAATTCAAGTAAAAATTATTTTGATAATTTATTTATAAATAAACATGATATTTATGTTAAATTGCCTTCCTCCTGTACAAATTACCTTCTATTATAAAAATATAAATAAATATTATAAAAATAAATTTATAATTCAAATAAAAAATAAATCATAAAATAAAAAATAAAAAAATTATTCTTGAGTGCCTCTCTGGATGGGGTGGAATGGCGCACCGAGGAATACCGACGGTAGTACACCAGGAGGTACGCTGGGGAGGAGGAGGGGAGCGGACCGAGAGAAGAGGAAGAGCTGGGTACCGAGCGAGAGAGGGAGGGAGGGGGTTTCTCACACCAAAGAGGAGGGGACGAGCTGAGAGGAGGAGGGCTGGCAGTATGTCGGAGAGGAGGAGGTGGACGGCCGTCGGGGACTGAGAGGGAGGGGTCGGGGTTCTCATGCCGAGAGGAGGGAAGGCCGCTGGGGAGGAGGGAGGGGGGTTCATCTGCGTTAGGGACCGTGAGGGAGCAGCGAGGGCATTTGCACCAGGGATCGAGAGGGAGTGGTGAGGGGCGTCTGCACTGAGGACTGAGAGGGAGTGGCGGGATCGCGCGGGGAGGAGGGGGGATCGAGAGGGAGAGGTCGGGATTGTACGAGGAGGGGGACCAAGAGGGAGAGGGATCGCACAGGGAGGAAGAGGGACCAAGTATTTTTTTTTGTAAGAGAATGTTGTTTTTTGCCTAAGTCTCCTGTGAGTCGCCCTTCATGAAGGCAATTCTATTAGTCACCTTCATGAAGGGCGACTCACATAGTTGCCCTTCCATAAGACGACTATATTAGTTGTCCTTCCAAAGGATGATTTTCTTCGCTTACTCACCCTTCCACATGGCGTGGAAGGTGGTCCAGTGGACACCTAAAGTCATCCTTCCAAGGAAGGACGACTTTCTCATGGACAGCATTATGGTAAATATTTTTCAAGAAATATTATTTTGATAATTTTTTTAAAATAACGATAAATGGGTAAAAAATCTATTATAGACTTCTCAATTTTTCTTAAATCAACAAAAAAAATATTTTCAATAAATATCTATACACGTGGTTATATCACATACTGTTGTAGGGTCATATCTTCTCTTTCTTTATCTTCGGCATCTATTTTCGGACATCATCCTCAGCTAATAGCTGATATTTTGATCTGACTAACACTACAAAAAATAGACTATTAGCACGGCTATTAGCGAGGGCTAGTCTATTAGCGATACTTAATTAGCCATAGCTAATAATGACATTTACCAATAAATTATTATGAAAAAAAATTTTCCATTGTAACAAGTTTAAATAATTATTAGCTATGATAATTTTGTTATGAGCGACAGTAAAGCCGTCGCTAGTAATTAATTGTTATTAATAATGGCATTAGCAGTGAAATATTGCTGTCGCTAATAATTAAACCCTAATAATTCCTTCGGGTCCCCGACAGGCTCACAAAAATCCTCCCCTTGCTCCCCTACCAACTCCCTTTCCTCGATCGCTGTTCTCCCCCGTCGTGCCACCGAAGGCCCCAGCCTCCTCCCTCCAATCTCGCATCCCCATCCCCACCTCGGATCCAACATCCCCATGCCGAATCGAAGCTTCTCAAGCTCCCATCCTTCTTCTCCGATGCTGCTGGCCACGTCCTAGAGCTGGCATCCCACCGCCCAGCCTCCCCTCTTATTCCCGACCCCCCTTTTCCTTCCCCACCGTCGTGCCCCATCAGATCAGACTTCTCCTTACTGAATCGATCGTGCCCCACCTTCCTCTTCTTCCCTCGCCTCCTCCCTTGTTCCCCCGCTGTGCCGTCAAACCCGTACCACCGTCGGACCCTCACAGGTGAGTATTAGCGATAACGACGGTGACAGCGACGGCTCCGTCGTCGTCGCTGCATCTCATTCTCATCTTTTTAAATTTAAATATTTAAAATTAGATTTATCTAATTAATTTAATTAATATTATTCTTGGAGGTGGAATCACTACAAGAAGCTCTCCGACGAGAGTAGTCCTACTGCCTTCGATGGTAGGGGCTCAAGGTCGGATCACCATCGGACTGGCTCTGGCCCACTCATCTACTCTGGTTGCTACTGGAGCAGCTCAACAATTGAATTCTAGGCGTTAAGCCCGGTCTGAAGTTTGACAAAATTTTCGAATGGAACTCAAGAGGAGGGATGTGGCCTGACACACCCCGACCTGTTTTCAGTCCTATTTGCAACGCCGCTCGGTACTTTAGAACCTCCAAGATGGGATTGCCTGGATGTCATGCAGGTGTGCTCATGCAGTCTAGTCGTCTGGAATGCTCCAAGTCCACATGCACGGGACACACATCCCGATCGTCCTTGTTTGTAATGATGCTTTGTACTTTGGAACCCACTAATTAAAATTTTAAAAATATTGCATTGCATATAATCATAGATCCATCTTTTGATTAATATACATATTTTACGATATCCGTATATTTATATATTTTTATATGGATGGAAGAATTATATACATTGGTTAATTGACTGTCCAATATGGATAGTTTAAAAAATATAATTAATTTATAAGTCATTACAGTAATCAAATAGTATGATGAGGGTTCAAAAAAAATTTCAGATAGTATTTTCATTTAGTTCTCCTCACACATCTTACGTCATGTGGGGGAGAACTAAGGAGAAATGCTGTCGAAATTTTTTCGATCCCTATTACATATTATTTGATTATTGCACTTGACCTATAGAATTAATGTAATTTTTGAACGAAATATGACCTTCTATACTTATTAGTTGATAGTAAGATATAATTATTATATAAGCTATTCGAAATATTAAAATAATCATTTAGCAATTATGTTTTATTTGTACATGTAGAATCTTTAGATAGTGCGTCATGGATCATACTTAGAAGGACTATCGAGTAGTCGACAGGATAATTTCTACTGAATACAAGGAGGGTATAGAGTACTTTTGAGAGTATGCTTTTGGGAATGCATCACTCTTACATTAAGGGCGAGCTCGTTGCTCTTATAAGAGATGTGGTAATAGAGAAATACTTGATAGAAATATAATAATTATCTATTTATATAAGAGTGAATTTATGCTTAATTATAAGCACTAGTATCTGCATGGAGAGACGTGGGAGACAGTTGCAAGTGTTAAAAATGAGCAGGACATGGACACAAATAGAATGGTTATGAATGCTACTGGTCCTGAATTTAATTGAGATGTGGAGGACGATTCAGAAGCTGGCAGTAGTGATTTCTATCAAATACTGAGAGATGTTAATGAACCACTATAACCAAAATATGAAACACATACTGTATTATTGGCTGTGTCAAAGTTGTTGAACTTGAAGATCGAGTTTAATATGACGGTCAACTGTTATGATAGAATGGGAGCAATCAATAAAAAAAATGCTACCAATGGATGAGAAGTTTGTTAAAGGTTCTATACTTCAAAAAAATAATAAAAGAATTAGGCATGGGATATGAGAAGATAGATGCATGTTGTAATGATTGCATATTTTTCTATAAGGAGGACCAATCGAAGAGCTCATATGATGTATGTAGTGAAAGTCGATTTAAATTGAGATAAGAGGGTAGGAATCCAAAAGACATACCATACAAAGTTCTTCTATACCTGTCCCTCACTTCTAGGTTTCGGAGGCTCTATTTGACCCATATGACTGCCGGACAGATGAGATGGCATAAAAAAAGAGATTCACGGGTACTTCGATATGATGACTCATCCATCGGACGGTGAGGTATGGAAAAAATTTGATGCTTGCTATCCTTTATTTACTTCGGAACCATGCAATGTCAAATTAGGTCTATCTATCAATGGGTTTATACCGTTTAGTCATGCAGCGGCTTTTTATTCATGTTGATCAGTCTTTTTCATTCCATACAATCTGCCACCTAGGATGTGCATAAAAGAATATAATATTTTCTTACATTAGTCATTCTTAGACCACGACATCCTGATCGGAGCATTAATGTATATCTAAGGTCTCTTGTTAATGAGCCAAAATTTTATAGTCCGATAGCATACATACTTTTGATGTATCAAAAAGCAGAATTTTATGATGAAGGCTATATTAATGTGGACTATTAATGATTTTTCTGCTTATGGGATGCTGTTAGGTTAGAGCACTCATGGGAAGCTAGCATGTTTCTATTGCATGGAGAATATCAAAGCATTTCAACTTGAGCATGGTCGTAAGCCCTACTAGTTTGATTGTCATCATCAATTTTTCTTCAAACATTATCCTTTTCAAAAGCAACGAGATAGTTTTAGGAGAATAAATAGAGAAGGATAAGGCACCCCCATGACTCAGTGGCATGGAAGTGTTTTAGTGGGTATTTAAAGTGGATGAAGTCTAGTTTGGTATATTATTTGACAAGCAAAAATCTCGAAGGTTCGATAGAATTCATAACTGGGTGAAGCACAGTATCTTCTAGGAATTATCATACTAGTTCATCAATTTGATCCATCATAACCTTGACATCATGCACATTAAGAAGAATATCTTCGATAATATTTTTTATACTGTTATGGATGTCAAGGGCAAGACGAAAGATAATTTCAAGGTCCGAGCAGATATGAAGAACATATGCAAGCATCCTCTAGTAAAGCTGGTTGAGGTGTCTCCAAAAAAATTTCTAAAGCCGAAAGCAACTTACACCTTAACGAGGGAGCAGTTGAAGGATGTGTATGAATGGTGCAAAAATCTTAAATTTTAAATGGTTATGCAAGTAATCTAGCTCAATGCGTCAATATCAAAGATTGTAGGTTACATGGGCTAAAGAGCCATGACTGTCATGTCTTCATGCAATGATTACTCTCATTGGCTTGGGGTGATCTCCTTTTCAACCCTATATAGAGTTCTTTGATCGAGCTTAGTTTTTCTTTAGAGATATTTATTCTACTAAACTATTTACCGACCACTTCTCCGATTTTAAGGCTAGCAGTGTGGAGACTATATGCAAGTTGGAGAATATATTTTCTCCTAATTTCTTTGACTCCATAAAGCACCTCATGATTCATCTGGCATATGAAGCTAGGGTCAAGAGACCAATGCAGTACAAGTAGATGTATCCATTTGAAAGATATATAGACAGTCTCAAGAAGAAAGTGAAAAATAAAGCCAAAATCAAAGATTCTATTGTGGAGGCTTATAGTTGAAAATTTTTTTAATTTCAACCGACACTACTTTAACCCTAGTATGCAGACAAAGCTGACTCAAGTGGATCGAAATAATGATGATAGTGAGAGATCAAAGATGGAGATCTCAATATTTGCCTATCCCGCTTGTGAATTTGGGCATAAGGTTCATCGAAGAAAACTGATGCACAGCAAGAGTCGGCCCTGGGATAGATGGAGCTATTTTGAATAATTTTAATAATTTTATTTATTTTTATACTTATCTTGCATCATTTCAATTATTATATTGCTTGCCATATTATAATTTGTATAATTAATCCATGAATCAATTACTTTACTTTCAAAGATTACAGGATGAGTATTTCTAGAGGACGAAGCCATGCTAGCCAAGGAGAGAGCTCCAAAGAACAGAGCTCCATAAGAGAGAGCTCTCGTGCAGGCAGCTTATATGGTTCTGCAGCACCCACACCACGAAAAAAATCTAACATTAGAAATTCTCCATTAGGTTATTTATTTTTACTACCTGATATAATATTCTTCATTATCTTTTGCTACTCTCAGATTTGAACGATGTGGGGTCACTATTAACCTCACAGTCACACGGAGTAGCGATCAGCTCTGCACCTCAGTATCATGGTAGAGGATCCGCCTAGTTCTCAATACCTCTAACTCGATCAGAGGATAGAGAGCTAATGCACATCAGAGCCGCATGTAAGTACTAAATCTTCGAGCAATAATTTAATTTTTTTATCATTTTAGAATCAATATTTATTGTTTAAATTAATTTTGCAAGATATTTAGAGAGCTTGAGGTGTCTCATATTGTCACCGGGATCGTCCGACGATTGATGTCGGGATCGATGAACGAGTTCTCCAGTTGACCATAGGGGGCTCATGACGCTGTGTAGGAGATGTTCCTGATAAATCAAAGCTGTTTAATTTTTAAATTCGCAGTACGTTTATATTTATAAACATTGATACATGTTATCCTTTATTTGCAGTCATACTACCTATTAGAGAATCCTTAAGATGAGGAGGCCAGCCGTCGGACCTTCGAGGAGGTCACCACACATCGGCTCCATGATAGACTATACCACTTGAAGCAGTCCATCATTGAGCTCTCCAGTTTCGAGTCACCATCGGACTAAAAGTCTTTCATGGATCATTGGATGCGGAGGGACATTTGGAAGGCCCTCTGTGACCAGTAAAGCAGTGAGGAATATTCAAATAGATGGTAGAGGGTCTGGCGGGATCGAGCTGCCCAGCAGGATTCGATCAAGCATACCGACGGCTCTATTGGCACACATGTTATTACAGATAAATCGATAAAAATTCTAAATTTATATTGATTTCATTTTTAGTTGATCATATATTAGTTTTATTAACTTGATATCTTTATTTATTATAAACACGACAGTTGGGTCATGTACCACGGTAGCTACAGTTGTGGGAGGCCATGTACCAGTCTAAGAGGATCGATGATTACTTAGATTCTAGGTCTAAACATATCGTGATAAATAAATATTATTATTAATTTTTTTATATATTGATATGTATAATAGCACTAATGAATTTCTAAATTATGTAGACAGATTATGCGGAGTACGTCGTGGCACAATATGGTAAAGATCTATCCTCTTAGCCTCTCCTTGATCTTGAGGGATGGCTCAGGGCCATCGGAGGGGTTACCAGGAGCCAGGTCATAAGGTTCGTGCATAGCTTCGACCCTCAAGCAGCTCATTGGTCTTCGACGTTTTTCTCTCAGGCCTCGATAATCCAGACGTGGGATGATGCACATGTCAAGGAGGTCGTGCAGAGGCTTCTTACCTACAACTTTAGAGCTTCCAGGATGCCATCCACGATACGTTGATTGTGATTCTCCAAGATCCATATCTACACGATCAATTGAGCTCGTTGTCATAGCCATCACAGTAAGTCAAGCAGTATTAATAAATTTTTTACTTGCTTTAAATTTTTATATTTAAAAGTTAGGCATCACATACTTAGGCTTGAGTTAGAGGAAAGGGATCTAGGGGTTAAAAGTTAATCTTTCTATCCAATGGATGGGATGGAGGTGTAGATACGTCCGTATCATCGAATGAGATATGTAGAAATAATCAGTTTGAGAATCGAAGAAGTATATCGAAATATACCTCTCCGTGTCGGTTTAGGTTGAGGTGGAAGGAAGGGTACAATGGGGTCAACATTCAATCTAACCATCCGATGGATGGGCCAGAGATGTCTATAGCTTCATATCATTGAATGGAATATGTACAAATAATCTATTCGAGAATTGAAGGAGTATATCAAAATATATCAATCTGTGCCGGTTTAGACTTCAAAAGGGAGGGAGTATCTAGAGGATCAAAATTTAACTTAACCATTCGATGAAGTACTGGTTGGGGTGTTTATAGCTCCGTATCATCGAATGAAATGTGTAAAATAATCTATTCGAGAATCGGAGTAGTATATTAAAATATGTCCCTCCGAAAAGATTTAGGCTTGAGGTATATCAATAATAATAATTTACAGTTTCATTTAATTTAGTTCTAAAGTTATTAATAATATTTATTTTTTTGATTGTAGGATGCTGGGACATCCGGCTCTCATCCACCTACTGCTATAGAGGACGCACTAGAACAGGAGCAGGAGCAAGAGCAAGAGGAGGAGGACGATCTTCATTGATCTTTTTTTTAGTTCAATATATTGTATTCAAAATTTGAGCAGTGTTATTTATATAATTTAATTTTATTGATATATAATATTAATTTTTATTATGATGGTGATAGTTAATTGTTAGTTGGTATAATATTCATAAATATAATTATTGTTAATTAAATTATCATAAATTTTAATAAATATAATTATTAAAATATTTTTTAAAAATATATACCATTATTAGCGATGAAAAATACCGTCACTAAAGGTATTAGCAACGGAATGCCATCACTGTTATATTTTCTAAATTTTTAATTTGAATCTGAAAAAATTATTAGCGATGAAGTATCGTCATTAATTGCTGTTGCTAATAAGGTTATTAGCGACAGTTCGTTTGCCATCGCTAATAACCTACTTTAGTGTCGGAGTTTTTTCCAACGGTTTATTAGTGACGGCGCTCCATCGCTAATAGCATTAGTGATGGCAAATTGATTATTAGTAACAGCGTTTAGCCATCGCTAATAATTTATTTCTTGTAGTATAATACCGACTCTTTGGTCAGATCAAAGCTGACGATTTCAAAGTCCCATGGACATTTGAGTTGCTACAAGGAGAATTGGGCTGGTGTCATCTCCCTTAAATTCCGGACGATTACGACGAAACTCCTAACGATTATAATAAAATGTGGCATGCTAGTTAATGCTACTTATTATCTACTATCCACGATTACATCGTGGACCATAATTCTCCACTACAGTTATCGATTATCAAGGTAATATATTCTTCCCTCTCTATAAAGGAAGACATAGAGAATCTTTCGGTAAGTTCTTTGAGAACACAAAAAAACACTCTCTTGCTAATTCTTCCTTGTTGTTCCTAAAGTTTCGACTAAATTAAGCATCAAAGGGTTATCAAATGGATTATCGCCGACCACCGAGCTCCTCCTCGGACAAGCATAGACCTTAGGTACTCTACCTCGATCCAGAGCCTTGCGGTAACACATACATGCATGCGCGTGTATGTAATATATATATATATATATATATATATATATATA
>KE506669.1:82149-98469 GCA_000441515.1 Elaeis oleifera | reverse complement strand
TTAATTTATATATATTATATATATATATATATATTAAATATATATATTAATTTTTTTTAAAAAAATTACGTCTTTCGCTCCTCATGTCTATAGTTTTCCAAGAATAACAACAAGCATATAGAGTGCCACGTGTGCCTGATCCTGTTCTGCGTCAGTCGGTGTTTGCAGAGAGGATGATGTAGCATGTGGGCCCCGGCGTGAGCACCAATCGCGCACAGGCACACGCCTATCCGCACTCTTCCTTGCATAATCTCCATTTTTCATATTTTAAAGATTTTGAATCAACATATACTTCTTTAAACTAAATCAAATTCAGATAAACTAAAAGCATCGTTAAACATCATTAATACAGTCGCGTAGCTCTAGTGTCCTCTCATCTATTCTTTTTCGCCGAGGCAAAGTATAATTTTCTTTCAACATGTATGCCCTTAAAAAAAAAACAGCAAAAATAGGGATTTGCTTGGCTGCCCTTAACCTGGAAAAATTTAAAAACCACCGCTTTCCGACAACCAGAAGCAAGAGCGTGGGTGCGTGCACCACTACGAGACCTTGTCGCCTTCTTTTGTTTCCGCTCCTGCTTTGGGGCTTGGAAATTGGAATCAGCCATGAATTCTTTAGCTCTGCTGCAGCTCCCAACGGTCGCTAATGGCGGCCTCCACAGGCTTCAATCGTCCCAAATTGGGGCCTCGACTCGTCGGTCGGTTTTCCCCAGGAAACGCTCTCGGATCAGGTGGAATTCATCTTCTTTATAATCTTCTCTGTTTACCCTTTTGACGTGTTTCGTGCTTGGGTTTTGCTACTCTCACTGCGTTAAAGAAGGGACAATTTTTTGGAGAACAAACAAGTGAAAAGAACGGTTCTTGGGTTAGATTGGGCAGTTTTTAGCAAATCCTTGTGGCTTTTAATCTTGGTACCAGTTTGTCAAGAACTTTTGTTTGCCAATTATTCTGTTCCGATTTTAGCTTAGTAGAAAAGGAGATGAACGTGTCTGCCTGCTTCAAACCAAGTGGAATTATTGGTTTTGAAATAGATTGGAGAAGTTGTTAGCAGTGATTTCTGTGGTTTACATCTGGATGTTAGTTTTTTTAAGATGGTCATCTGTTGTTATTGCCATTTTGTCTGACCATTCTTCAGTTTTGAGGAATGTGGATTTATCTGAGTAAAGGATAAGATGAATCATCGGTTGCTTGATTAAAATAGGGCCTTTTCTGGCGTGCAACGTGAATCTCTTCTACATCAGTGAGACCTCTTTGGGAACTTCAGAGGGAATGGACCTGCTACTGGTAAACTAACTCTACAAGGGTTTCTTTTGGGTGAGTTATATGTTAGAAGAAGGCCAAGCATTTTCACAGCCCCATAAAAGCAAACAACCAATAAACAAAAAAAAAAATCCTCTCACCATATGTTACGAAGAGCCTACTACTGATTCTCTGTTTGTTTATTTATTTTTTGCGTTGTCTTCCATTCTTTTCTATATTTTTTAAGGAAAGCTCTAGAATATTTACCTGGGATATACACTGAATTCAGGTCTATAAAAGGGTTGCTTTCTTTCTTCTTGGGATAAATCTATATTCAATATTTGTCGTATTTCCGGTCTAGTGAATCCGTCACAATTCCCTAGAAGTTGCCATGAAGTTAATTTCCAAGAGCCTTTGAGGTAAATCCTCTAATTTTCTTCCAGTTTTCTGTCTCTTGTGATTACATCTGTTGAATTAAATGTGGAAAGAAATATCTAAGCTCGGACAACAGGATAATGCTACTTTTCACATCTTTTAGGCTCTATCGAGGATAAAATCAATTTAACTTTTCTGGGTTTGAACTTTTACTTTACATCACTTTCTATTGCTGGAACTAAATTCCAGCTTTCTGAAATCTTTGACTGAAAGCCACATGAAGTTAATACAGCTGATTCCAGCCCTTCATATATTGTTTTATGCTCTCAATGAAATATAATGGCCTAACATTTTTCCTTTAAAAAGGGTCACATGCAGGAGAAGTCAGATCTGATTTTCCCTTCTTTGCTTTAAATCAGACTGAAGTTTTCCTCTATCTCAAATACCTCCTGGACGAGGAATCTCCATGCCCAAGACATCTACTAGCATTCCTTGTAGCTTCACATGTGGTGTTTCTAATTTAATATTTATTCTAATGAAAATCGGCTAAGTACAATTATATTCTTGTTGTTGTTCCAATTTTTATTCAGTATATCTGGACAAGTAAGATTTAGACTCCAACAATCAAGATTTCATGATTGCTATGGTGAAAATTTTCTGACTTCCGTTTATCTGTACATTAAATGAAAAAGTTAAGGGACCAAATAGTTGGAAAAGGCGAGATGATTATGATCATGATTATGTTGTAACATTAGACCCTTGACATTAAATGTGCTTCTGGTGTTCATGCAGATGCCAATCAACTAGTATTGAAAAGCCAAAGATGAAAAGAAATCTTCTGGACAATGCAAGCAACCTTCTTACTAATTTATTAAGTGGGGGTAGCCTTGGAACAATGCCAGTTGCTGAAGGTGCTGTATCTGATCTGTTTGGCCAACCTCTTTCTTTCACTCTACGATTGGTTCTTGAGGTGCTTCCTCCATCCATGTTCTTTGTATTTTGGTGATTTTAATTCTGCTTTGAGTACTACTTATGACTTAAATAGATTCATAGTATCATATGCTTCAAGTAGGATGCAGTAACACTAATTAGAATATCTTTATTTTAACCTTTTATGCTATAAAGTGTTATAGTGTTCTTTTCTGTCATTGTCAAAAATACTTATCTACTAAAGAAGCCGAAGAAGCATAAATAAAATTGCAGCAACTAGGTGTACGTGTTTCCATGTTTTTACATGGCACATGCAAATGTGTTTGCCATATGTTCTTTTGACAACACATTTGATAGGCAGCTGCTTAAATTTTTGTGGACTTGAATCAGGTTCTGGTGTTGAACTATCCTGATAATTGAAGATAATATCTGCAATAAAGTTTGAAAATTGATTCCACTTTTGCTTAAGCAAAATGATTTTCACATGTTTTTTTGTGGTTTCAGCTATGGCTGCAAGTGTGTCAGGATGGATCTGGGATGGGACAAACTGAATTCAAGCCATATTGAATTGGATCAAAAATTCAACCCAAGCCTAAGCCATTTCCATTTGGTCGGATTATACTGGGCTCATGTTTATTTATCAATCCATGGGTTTTGGAGTCAAATTGGATCAAGAATAAACCACATGTGAACCACGATAAGCTTATATAATTTGATTATCTAATTATATGATAAACATGCTGTGCAATAAAATATCAATAAATAGCATATAAACATTATAAAAAACCTGTTCCACATGCAATTTTAATCGATAACCATGGGTAATTTATAATCAACAACATGGTATAATCTATACCTATGGTTACGTATGTTAAATTTACAAAAATTCTTAAATTCAGAAAAGTTATGAAATATATGGGGTATAAGTTTGGGCTGGTCTAGGTTTTGGATCAGGTTAACTAGTGATCCAAATCCAATTCATTTTCAAAATGATTATATTTTCAATCCAAGCATAATCAAAATAACTTGAGTTCAGATTGGACCAGGTTATTTTTTGGGTCAGTTCCAAATTGAGAGTGGGTCAATGCAATCCACTTGTAGCCCTAGTTTCACCTCTAATGTTGACAATTTTGCCTAAATTAGAAATATAAATGAAAATAAAATAAAGAAAGACCCCATTTTGGGTATTTTATTGTTAAGATCTTTGGATATACAACTTTGATAAATTTTGGCCTACTATCAAGTATTCAAATATCTAGTATCAGAAACATATCGATGTAGTGTTGCTATGGTAATGTGAAGTACTGTGTCATAACAACAAAGTGCGCATACTGTTCTGTGACAACACACTATATTAACTGATACACTTTGGTACAGCTGGTATGCCCCTGGTCTATCGTGACCTCTATATTTTTCTTCTTTTTTCTTATATTGCTATTGCTATGTTGTTGCAAGAAATATAGTCAGAGTATTCATTAAATGCCCTAGTCATTGTTTTAGATGCTTATTGAAGTTTTTCGATTATATGTTTGCTATGTTGCTTCAGATAACTTGGAATTAAAATACATATGAAACATATGCATGCTAAAATTAACACTTGACTCATTGGAAATTATTGAATTAATGAATGATACTAAACACTACCAAGATTCAAGATGAAATAGTCCATAGCTAGTATTCAGTAACGTATCTGGAAATTACCTGAACAAACACCATTTGCTTAGGTTATTTTTGGATCTACGTCAAATTTGGGGAAGGTTCTGCGGTTCAACCCAAAACCCCAGATATCTTTTGTTTTGGGTAGATATTTTGCTCTCTGTCATGAATTGGAGCTCCATATGTGCGAAGTCTGGTTGTGGGCACCTCCACCACTCTTTCTTTTCTTGTTCCAATGTCGGAAATGGTGAACATGCAATATTACCCTTTAAAGCCCAACCCAATTAGTAATTGGTGGTTTCACTTGGTTCCCTATAATTCAGGCCTTAATAGTTATTGTTCAATATTCATAGTTCAATCTATCTACACAAAAGTTGATTGTGCCTAATTGTGGGCTCAAAACCCTGCACAAAATATTATATTCATTTTGCGAAACTTTCATGACTTCTTCTAAAGTTCACTATTCAACAGTAATTTTTGAGACTATCACGACATCTTGTTTGAATACTTATTCCCATACCATACTTATTACTTTCTCACCCCACAGAAGATCCTGTTTCTTATAACTAAACTAAGTGTACAGAGCAAATCCAATGATCACCATTCACCTCAACTAGTGATGTCCACAATCTGTGGCAAACTAGAAATCTGGTTAGTTTAACTTCCGTAACTTTACTTTGAACATTATTTTCTTTTCCTTTATTTTCTTCAGAAACCTTGTCATAATTACATTTCAAACAACACATTGTTTCTTTTGTAGGATATTATCTTCTTTACATAGATATAGCCTGTCCATAATTACTTTGTAATCTCTTAGATAACTTGGATGATGTGATTGTTGATTTTATAGTTATCAATGACAAATCTGAATCTCTAAGATGTTTCTATTTATCCTTGCAGCATGGTTCGGTTTACAAACTTGCTTTTGGACCAAAATCGTTTGTTGTTGTATCTGATCCCATTGTGGCAAGACATATCCTTCGAGAAAATGCGTTTCTTATGACAAGGTATGTGATCGTGATGAATTTTGTCTCCAATATTTGTTAAGTTTGTCAATAGGTATGCTGTCTTGGTATTGGGCCATATACCAGTGTCACACTGTTACTGTGTTTGTATGAGGTCTGTTCGGTGTACCGAGTGTTGGTATGGCACAGGAACTGCATATCGGTACCAAACTGGTATGGTATGGTATCTATACAGCTAGTTTAGTATGGTATGGCAACCTTGCCTGTTATCCCCTTTTTATTATAGCTTTCTTTTGAATCTCTCTAGACTACACGAGATAGTTTTACCTTTTGCTGTTTTTACATATAAAGATGTGTATTTTCTGCTTTTGAAACCTGGATCCCTGCTTATGCACCATTTATTGATATTTTCAATACTTATGCAAAATTATCTGTTGTATCATATTATGTGCATTTTCTCCTGCGACATTTATACTGTTTGTTAATCTTTATATGGAAGTCTGATAATATCTAGGTTTTAGATATTTGTGTGTCAGTTCAATGTGAACATTCTACATATCAATATGACTAACTTCATTATATTTATGCATTATCTGCAAAGTAGTAGCTCGACTGATTTTTATCTAGCGGTAGAGTGCATATATGTATCTTCAATTTATGACCTGAAGATTCAGAGAGCTTTTATGAGGATAAGTTGCCTTTAGCTTTAAAATCATATGCACATTGTTATCACTTACAATGTTTATGAGATATGTGGAGTTTCGTAGTCAACTGCAAGTTTATATTTTTGGCTATTATCTTATTACTATCTTTTGGTTGATTACCTTCAACACTTGTTCTTGAGTTATATGTTTAGTAGAGCACATGGTCATTGTTCCTGGCTTCACATCAACTTTTGGCGGCATCTTGCGACAACTAAGTTATTTAGTGGCTATTTATCATGATTTATTTGGTTCCTTAACTCCATCTTTCTTCCACATTTCCTATCCTACACTGATTGTTGAACCATTGCTGTCTATTAATATAAAGCTTCTTATATCTGTCAATATATGAATTCTTCTCTTAGATGTACCGTTCTACTCAGGTACACTTAGAGCCAAGGTTCCCAATCTCAGTACTAGACCCCATATCGGTACCATCTTGGCACGGTGTCAGTACACCGAGTCAGCATTGGTTCAGCATAATGATACTCAGTACGCCTTTGTAGTCTTGTACCATGTATTGGTTCAGTTCTGGTATAGTATGGTATGCATAGTACTCACTGGTATGGCATACCATTCTTAGAGCTATCAACTTTAGAAACAATCTTGTTTTCTGGGGCACCTTAGGAATTTGATGTAGTGGTAGTCATTATCCTGGTCTGAGGGATCCACCTTTAATGATTTTCCTGGTTGTCACACTAGTATCTCAGAACTCAATGGAGTGATAGTCACTGCCTTGTTCTCTGAATGTTGTTATGGGTTTTCATACTACACTATTGCAGTTTCTATGCCCTTTGTACATTAGAAAAATTGTGGCTCACCTAATTGGTGGTTCCATATCCAGGGTAGTCATCAATGCACATTATGGACTACCAGACTCCAATATGATGCTATGAGTTTTCATGACTATCCTGTGTCAACAATATCTTATAAATGATGTCTCAACTGTCACATTAAGGCTTCTTTTCTCTTTGTTATGTGACAGCTTGTATCCAATAAGTGTTTATAACCATGTGTTCTATTTTCAATTAGGGGGTTCTTGCTGAAATCTTAGAACCAATCATGGGAAAAGGCTTATACCTGCAGATCTTGAAACTTGGAAAGTGAGGAGAAAAGGTTAGAAAATTGTGTAGTATATTCATAGAATTTTTTAAATGCTTATATTCTAGTTGCAAGATACAATATAAGCAATGACATTTATTTATTTATTTTACATATACTGACTTATATAAAGCTCTCAGTAACTTCTATATATATTATTGTCTTATCTGTTCTATTTTCTTTGGGCTCATTTCTATCGTAAGTATTTAGGATTATGATTTCTGAACCTATTGTTTGCATTGCAGAGGTGGCCTACCAAGTATCATATGGGATGTTTTTTCCATAGTAGTATTAGAGACCAGCATGGTCAACTGTAGGGCATTTAAGGTTTTGAAGACTTAGTGGAAGTAAATGTACACCGTCCTTGTTTTTTTTCTCTTATATAATCTTTTTGGTGTATTTCCAGAAAAATTGTTGTGGTTGACAAGCAGTTAGCTGTGAACAACTTTTTTGTCTAATCTGTCTCTTTACAATGCTTCTTGTCTGCCATGGCCCACCTGACTTTTCATTGTGGCTTATTATTATGAGAAATTGCAGGTCGATGTCTACTGTAGAATTATAATATGCATGGCCTGCAATCCATGATACACTGAGAATGTAGCCTAAATGGATTTATGCAGTTTGTCTTGACTTTGTTGTTGGATCTTAGTTGTAACTATGAATCTATAGTTCAGTTCGAGTTAGCACTACAGTTAACATCTTTGGGCCTGATGCAGTTCAGACCATCAAGTCAGTCGACTGACAACAAGCTCATCAGCTTCTTGAATTACTGAGACTGAGATGCTTTGTGCTTAGTATAGGATTTATTTAGACATTAGAAATCATTCAAATGTGGTCCAATTCATAGGAGAACATCATCAGAAAGTTTATTTCTTCTTTGTTAAATTTCTTTAGTTCTTCCAAGTTATCAAGACAATGCAGAAGTTGTTTAGGTGTTCACAGCATTAAATCAGTCTGGTGGTATTGCTGTTGTTTTGCTAGAATCTGTAATCAACTACTTTGGGTTACAAATTACAAGCAAGTTTGGTTGATTGTTGTAATGAATGGTAGTTAGACTATCAAACTTGCTTGTTGTAAGGAATTCTAGTTCGACTAGAATCTTATCAAAATGGGGATTTTGTTGTATCTGGATCTTGCTAGATGTAGTTTTGGAGTGTTTAGTAATAATTAGGAACCCTTTAGCACATTGATTAGCTGGCATTCAGGAATGGTTTATCTAAAAGAATATGTTAAATTTGGGCACAGCATGTGAGAGATTTGTTAAAAGTTTGCAAATAATTTAAAAATTCAGAAAATTAGGAATGCAAAGATGTAAAGATACCCGATATTCATACACATGTATGAATAAGTAAAATATTTGAGGCTACAACAACTAGCTGCAGCAACGCCAACAGCAAATAAATTATGTTAACAAACAAACAAAATAACTAGTGAATAGCCAAAGGAATCCTCCTTATAGATTTCATCATAGGCTCTTCTTTTCTTTAGTTGTTTTATCTCGGCTATGGATTTAGCACATTCTTGGTTTGATGTTGGTTATTACAAGAATCTGTTCCATCCTTTTATGGATCTTATATCATTATCTTACTAGAGTGCTGCCACATATCTCTTTTGCTTTTCAGCTCATGGACTTGACAAATTTACAATTTCTAGCAGGAGGGTTGGACATGGGCCTGGGCTAGCTTTGAGTTGGGCATTGGACCTGGCCAAACGAGAATCAGATTGGACTTGGGCCAGAATTTGTGAGCTTGAAGCTAGGTTTAGGTCTAGTCTTGGCGTGGCCTGAACTCGGACCTCAAGGCTGATCTTATCTCTAGGTCCAGAGCTTGACCAGTTAGACAAGCTCGACTTGGACCTAGCCTCTTATGGCTAGGGCCCAAGCTCTCCTTATCTTGCACCCTAGCCCCGTGGGCCAAGGTACATTGTCTTGATGCTAGACCCTATATTGGTGACATTTTGGTATGGTGTCTTTACACTTGGTACGGGGTTGGTTCAATGCATTGACACTCGGCATGCCCTTATATTGTATGCTTGTTTAATACAGTACAGTATATTTGGTACACATCGGTATCCATTGGTATGTTGCACCATACTGTTGGCTGTTGTGACACTTCTCTCCCAAGTAGATGGAAATCTTAACGGACAGCATGGTGGATAGCATGACACACCCCTTTCAGCCTTCCTGTCAGGTCTCTATATCTCTAATCTTGGCTGGCATAGGTAGGTTGATTAGCCAACTCTAAGCAGGAAGGGCTAGGATGGGGTGGTGGTGGGAGGCTGGATCCTCTTTTCATTTTCTTTTTTAAGGTTGAGCCAGATAGAGCTTGATTTGTGTCAAGTCAGATTGGGCTCCTCCATTGTTGGTGTAATACCCGTACCAAAGTAGGCCAAAAATAAAAAAAGAGAAAAAAAGAGAGAATAGAGTTTCTCTTCCTCTTCTCTATTCCCTCTCCCCTCTCTTTCCTACTTTCTCTCTCTAGTTTCTATTTCTAGATTGTTTGTATTTCTAGTGTTATCTGATCTAGCAATGGCCTTCTTTAATGATTTGACCGATCTTGGTGAAGAGGGGTCCTAACCCATGGCTGCTGGATAGTATGTCCGCCTCTACCTTAGTCATTATCAGACATTATTAGATTTGATTATCTTCAATTTCTATTGAACCACCTAACTCTACCCAGACCTTTGATTAGATGTAGTTGCTTTGATTGGATCGACATGTGTCATTGGGCAATGTTGCTTGATCAGTCTTATTCCATCTTGTTAGTTTCTCTCTCCTCTAAAATCTCTTTAGTTGATTTATGAACCCATTGAAGGATCTGGACCCTATTGCTTTGAATTCGAGTTGACTTGGTAGAAAGACTTCGAACCATCCTATTGGTTGTGCAATATGTCCACACTGTCTGAGTGTTTGTTGAGCATCGTAAGATCTAATCTTTATTAATCTTTATTGAGTTATTATATCTTAACTGATCCTAATTAGATGACGCTACTTGATTAAATTGATCTCTGATCGCCAAACAATATACCGGCCCCACTCTGGTTCTTGTCAGGCACTACTAGATCTGATCACTCTTGATCTTTGTTAAACCACCAATATTCTAGTTTAAACATGATCAGATAACATTACCTCGATTGGGCCAATTGTGATGGTAGACACTACCGCTTTGCAAACATTGTGAGGGTATCAGAACTTAGAATTTTTATTCTTAAAATATTCATGATTAAATATTGATAAAAGAATATATTTTGAATAATTGGTTTTGAAGGACGCTCTTAGGATTACTTGAATTTATTCGTTTAGTGTTCTATAGAGGTAAGTAATGAATCATCTTTTCGAGATATTTCATTTAAATGATTTTATTTTGAAAGCAAATAATTATTCTTTGATTTATATATGATTTATAAAACTATATTTGAGCGGAGAGTAATTTGTAAATTTGAGATTTTTGAAATATTGTGGTTTATAGATTTATTTCGGAATATGCATATATTCAATGGAAATATGATAGTTATCTGGCAAAAATATTTTCGTATGCATAAGATTTGAGCTCTTAGTCTAACTATGTTTAGTGAACTCTGTCAATGAGGGTTATACATTGATATTTAGTGGATCATGCTAAAGAGGGTTATGCATTGGTGCTCAATGGATTCTGCCAATGGGAGTTATATATTGGTTCAGTGGGCTCTATCAATGGGGCTTATGCATTAGTTCAGTGGACCCTACCAATGGGGTTGTGAATTGGTACTTTGATTTCTGGCGTGGCTACATAATATAAGTGTGGCTATAGTTAAAGACTGTTGAGTTATATGTAATTTATTCAGATCAGATTTGTGATTATATATGTATATGAATGTTTGAAAGAATTTGATTTGCATAAATTAGTATCGGATATGTACTTATGTTTATTCGTGGCAATTGTTTTTGAATATTATATCTTATGATAATATTTGAAATGTCTAGTTGAGATATTCATTACTTACTGGACTATCGAGCTCATTACCTTTCATTTCTTTTCAGATTCAGATTCTTAATTACAAATATGGGTACTACTTGGAAGTGAGTTTAGAGGCGAGAGTTAACACTATCAATCGAGTTTAGATATAGATTTATTATTATTATTTTACGGGATTATTATTTGAGGTTTAATTGATGTAAGATCTTTTGAGCATTGTTCGAATGTTGTGAGAGATTAAAGTTGATTTTAGTCTATTAAATTTTGAACTTATTTTTTTTAATTCCACTGTGATGCATGATATCATATTTGGAATGTCTTGTATACTTGTGGAGAAAGTTCTTCATGAGTATGCAGCGGTTGCCGCGACTATTGACTTGCAATCTCGGGCCAGGAGCGTGATAGTTGGGCTTCCTCGAACTTAAGGTTGGGTTCAGGTTTGGGCTCAAGTCAGGTTTAGGTCGACTTATGTATAGATTTTTTGGGCTTAGGCCTAGCCTGAAGCTTGAAGATAGTTTTCGGGCTGAGCTCGAGTAATAGAGTGGCCAGACCTATTTCTAGCCCGACTTAGTCGGTCTTTGTTTCTTAACAAATTCCATTTACAACCCTCGAAGATTTTTTTCTTCCTTTTTCTCTTTCCTTTGGTGGTGAATGGGCGCAATGCTAATTTGCACAAGGATTTGCACTATAATTTCTCTTTGTACGTCATATTGCATTTTTAATGTTGCCTAACTCTGGTTTTTGTAGAAGTAACAATGAAGGCCATAGTGATGTAATGCTGCAGTACTTACAAAATATATGGTCAAAGAAGAGAAAATTTGACCTAAGGATTAAAATTTTGGTATCAATAATTGTACTGGTTGGATTCTGGTGGGGTATGGCATTGTATGTATCTTATCGATGCACAGTATGGTACGTGGTGCTAGCACAACAAAGGTGACACCAATTACTATGTAATGGTATGGTAGGTTAGCAAGAGGCATACCAAGTTCTGGTTCATCACCAATAGGGTGTAGTACAGCCAGTACATTCAGGTGCAGCATAATACTTTGATCTACTTTGATCTCTATATCTCTGAAGGGGCTGAGAAAGTGCAAGAAGGAAACCCATGAACTGAGACCTTTCATTTGTATCTTGCACTTGCATCTTCAAGAAGGCCCTGTGCATTTACATGTTGCACTGGAACTTTCATTTACATCTTCAGCTTATAAAATGAACCTGCTTGTCCATAATTTATGTGGAGTCATTCTTATGTATCATGGCTTAATTGTATCTTTTATTTGTTTCTTTTTTACTACTTTGGCTATAAAATCTCATCCAAGGCCTAAACGAAAGGAAGTTGATACTGTGTTCTCAATGCTGTAATTTTATTGGCTCTTAGTTCTTGCCAATCCCAATTGATCCTGATCCATTCTGTTTCATCTTCACGAGTTACAGTTATTACACCTGGATTTCATTCTTTGTTCCTGGAAGCTATGGTCAAAATTTTCACCAACTGTTCGGAGAGAACGATAACAAAGTTTGATAAACTCATTGAGAGACAAGGCCAGGTGGAAAAATCAATTGAGTTGGATCTGGAAGCTGAATTCTCAAATTTGGCACTTGACATTATTGGGTTGGGGTGTTCAACTACGACTTCGGTTCTGTAACTAAGAATCTCCTGTGATTAAGGTTTGAAATGTAATCTTCTTCGATTATTACTCTGCATGCTCTATTCATACTTGCTGCTTTTAGGGACGTATTTAGGGACATATTTACCAATATCAATCAAATTGATCAGGAGTTTGTACCATAAAATTTTTTCACTATAATATGAAAGTGAGCTTAATTGAGGCTTACTCTCCTCATGTTGTGGAATAATGTCTGCTCATGTATCTATTCCTGTCTACACTACCTATATTATCTTTTTCTTCTACTTTGGATAAGAGATAATTAGAAGAAGAGTACTCGAACCCACCAATCAAAATAAGAAAGGAAGAAAATAAATTATCTTTGCTGTGTGCCGTGTCTGTATCTTTACAACTTCCATGAATCTAAAGCTACCTGTTCAGTTCAAGAATGTAGATAGTTGTCCATAACTCGATTTAGTGAATGTTAGATGCGGTTTCTTGTTATGTGCTTTATGTGATCCGTAAGTGAAAAAACACAGGATATACATAAATAATCTTTCTAAAAGTGAACCAACTACTTAAATTCACCTCCAGGAAGAACAGTTAATTATATGATATTCTGTCCAAACTGAAGCATTTCTTCTGTTTGGACATCTTTGGACTTCTTGTTGATTAAATTAAGACATTTTCTGGATTCGTTTTGAATGGTCATCAGACTTTTACTTGTTTGGGCTGTTTTATGGGACCAATTATAGCTATAGTGTCTTCTTTCAACAATTGTAAATAACACTATTTGAAACAGTCTGAGATGCATGCCCATCATGCTTGATCTTCCAGATAACTTGGGGCTGTAGGTCATGCATATTTGGATCTCTTGCCCCAATCGACCTACATGCTCACTAGCAACTGATGGCAGGTCTGCAAGGGTGTACAAAATAATCGGGGTGTCCCCATTCTTCAAAGACTTACCAATAGATGACATATAATGTGCTTATATGTGTGGGTTTTGGGTGGAGGGAGTGGGTGGGCGTATGGTGTGTGCTTGCACAGTTCTGGTGGCAAGATTAGGTTTCCCATGGTTTCTCTTTTCAATTTGGATGATAAGAAGTTTGGCTCTTGCAGCCAAACCTATTCTGAAAAAGAGATTACCTTTACTGTAGACAATGCTTCTTTGCCTTATTGATGACAGGATGTGGCATATGGAACTGAAGTGTGTAAATTATGTTTGTCAGAGGACTTAAGACTACTTCCCTGGAAGAGAAGAGATGCATGCAGTGACTAAGGACCAATCCTATTCTGAAGAAAGAGATTGCATTCACTATACACAATGCTTGTTTGCAAGATTGATGACAGGATGTAACTCATAGAACTGAAGCACGTAGATTAGGTTTGTCAGAGAACTTAAGAGTACTGCCCTGGAAGAGAAGAGATGCCTGCAGTGACTAAGGACCACAATGATGACATACAATAAAGTCAGAATAATCTTTGCTTAACCTGGTAGCAAAAACTGTAAAGGGAGTGTGGGTGACTGTTTCTGAGAATATGACACTTTTTGCATTTAACAGAACCATTGTTTGACCAATATGAGTGTGAAATTTGAGCAAAGTGTCCTTGGAGAGGTGCAGTATTCAGTGGACAGCTACCTGTCTCCAAATTACAAGTATAAACTTTATTAATTCAAAATATCTTTTTGAAAGAAAGTTGTATCCTAAAGAACTAAAGAGTTGCTACTTATGATATACAACAACTTCTTAACTAGATTTATGGAAGTTTCATGGAGTTCATATGTTTATAACTTGCTCGGGAAACAACTGCATTAAATTTGAGTGCTACTGAGTATTGCAGAAGTTCACTTTCTGTTTTTGCACTGTCAAACAGGCAGTGTATGGAACTCTTTTTGAAGCTGAACATCGATCAACCTTTTACATTCCATATTGGAAACTCCCTCTGGCAAGATGGATAGTTCCTAGGCAGCGTAAGTTCCACAATGACCTTAAGGTCATTAATGACTGCCTTGATGGACTTATCAAAAATGCAAAGGAGACAAGACAGGTGAGCACATTTGAACAAGGAAGTATGTAACTTGATAATCTGTCTATGTTTGCTTATTAATTAGGCTCCCATCAGTTTAAGAAGTTTATTTTGGTACTGTCAGATGACCCCCATAGTTGCTCCAAAACTCTATTGCTTGTTTTGATCATTCATCAGATAAAATTAACTAAATCAGATTCCCATACAAGATTTCATGTTATTCAACTGTTCAATTGAAATTCTTTAAAATTAAGTATAATTTTGTATACTATTAGAAAGTAAAGAAATGCCACATGGTTGTTCTGCTAAAGTTGTTTAGCGCAGCAGCACTATTGGAATAAGCTGCTTCCCATGCATTTGGATTTTAAATTTTGAATTTTAGAGGAAGTTTTCCTTTCATTCACATATCTCCACTAGAAAGATGTAGTGGCATGATATGCACAAGGAATGATTTAGGCAAAATTAATACCATGAGGTCAAGATATAACATCAGTCTGTGTAGGAAGAAATTCAATGTCAGAAGGAGGAGAACAGAACTAAGTCACGGGGAGGTTGGATATCCAGAACCAGAAAAGAATTGAAAAGAAGAGGAAGATAAGACCGAACAATAGTGAAAATGTATTGAAAAAAGGGAGAATCTAGCAGATCTCTTAAAATGTGCAAAATAATGCAGTTGTAACAATGATGCAGAACTTTATTGTTTGAAATGCTAATGCAAATGGTCAGTAGACCAATCAGCAAGTTGGATTTGGGTCGAAAATTACATGGATGTGAATGAAAATCAAATAATAAAGCCAAGCATTCAAATCTGATTCTGAACCTGACTCTTTATCAGATGCAAAATGAAAAACCTGTCTATGCGACAATGCACGCATGCATATATATGTGACTTGCTTCTGATGGTAAATATATATATATGGACAATTTCCTAATAATATTTATTGAACCCTATAATTCTGATCATATTGCCTTTGTCTGAGTATCTGTCTTGTCTACAATTTTAATAATATTTGATTATTAATATGTCTATGCACACAATGATCCTTGTTTATGTGGCAGACATATGCCAAATGATGTTACTGGGCGTCTTTGTGCTCACTGCCTGACACCACAATGATGCTATGTTTGTTTACCTAGACATCTGCATGTAGATCATAGAAAGAACATTTCTTGTGCATCCAATTTCCGTACCCCATTTCTTATCCAGGTTGTCTAATTTATTTTTCCAGTTTTAAGATACATTATGTTCCTGTACTGATTACGTCAGGCCCTATGTTAAATTGCCTGGACCGTGTATTCGAGCTGAATTCTAGAACTGAGGAAGCACGGATACTTTAAATTGCATCCTGTGTTTGTATCCAATATGTATTGAATACTGGTACTTTTCCTGTATGTCTGAGATGTATATTGGATACATATTCTAAGTATTTGGAAAATTCAGATAAGGGTGCATATACTTCTCAGATAAGGGTGCCTTTAGGCATAAGGAAGAAGGCTTTCTTTTTCTGCTCTCTTTCTTTCTTGCAATCTCCTCCTCCTCATCCTTTGATGAATCTTGACCTTTTAATGATATATGGTTAATTTTAGAGTTTGTAACCTTGATATCATTGTGTGGAGTATGGACTTGGTCTATTGATTTGAATAACGACTAAATAATGTAGTTTTATGGATGTTAATGTATATTGTTTGTTCAAGACTCACCAAATTGACTTATCCATATCATGTTATATCTGTATTCCATAGCCTATGAAACCCAAAAT
>KE506669.1:59007-76081 GCA_000441515.1 Elaeis oleifera | reverse complement strand
ATTCCATGGACAAGGAACAAAAAGATCAAGAGAACGGTGGGACCACTTTATGACAATGTGAAGGGTCAAGTAGCACACCAATCATTTTGAGGGCAATTAGAGTGAATTCTAAAGATGCACCAGAGGGAGCAAAATTAAAGAGAAACTTGCATAGAGAGCATTTGGAGTAGCAGTAAGGAGCCTTGTTGGGCTATCTGTAATGAATTTTGGCACCTGTTGGGAAGTGCATCTTGGTGGGACCACAGGATGTCTGGTGTTGTTGAATTCTGCAGGGTCGATTATCACTTAGAATTGGGTTGCTTCAGCTTCTCTACATGGTCCTATATTGTCTCCAACTGATGATCTTATTTGCATTGTGGAATATTCTTTGACGCTGCAGAGGAGGTCATTGGTATCAGGCAATTTGGAAAGTCAACATATGCTTCTATTTGTGCCTGATACTTTGGATGGTCTTTGTTCTCTTCTATTCTGGCACTCTCCTTTTACTTAGAACAGGTTCTATGGCTCCTCTTTAGTTTCAACTGCAACACCTGCACTTATCCATGATACAGCTTGCTTGATCTTGTCAACTCTTCATGCTAGCGTATCTGGGTGGATCTTTACTTCAGGTTCTTGGGCTGGCTCATTTTTCATGATACACATCTCTTCCTCAACGACAATTTCTCAATGGATTGCTACAGTGTTTGGGTTGCTCTTTACTTCAGGTTCTTGGGCTGGCTCATTTTTCATGATACACATCTCTTCCTCCATGACAAATTCTCAATGGATTACTCATATTTTTGTCTGTTGTTTATATATTTGTATACCTTTTGGTTCTTATATGGTAAACACTATCTATATGCTGTTTGTTTCCTTCTTACTTTTGGAACTTAGCTCCCTTTGTTTATTAATGTAAAGGGCTGTAGTGGGGCTCAGTCATAAACTTTTGTCTTTTGATTGTACTTATGAATGAATGTCTTCTCCCTTGCGGGAAAAAAAGAGAGAGGGGGGGGGGGGGGGTGGTCTTTGCTGTGCATGCCTACTTATTGAGCCATTTCTGATGCTCTTCCTAAAATATGTTTGGCTTTAACACAAAACAGTGCTGGTACTCTGAATAGCAGGAAGCTCATGAAAAGACCACCAAGAAGAGCAGCATTGCAGTCTCTAAGCCAATGTTTAGTGGAACCTAATGAAATGTAACAACTATAGGTCGTCAGATGCTAAATTGACAACAAAACATAGGGTCTTAATGAAACAACTTCCCTTGAGTATATTGAATCAAGTTGACACATCAACAAGTAAGGAAGCTCTTGCCCATACCCTGAAGCGTGAACAGCTTGATATGATGGAGCGTGTGATTGTTTCATCACTTCAATGCCATGCCAAAACTTGGCCTGAGTTTATACGTGGACCGAGGAAAGTGACCTGTATAAACTGGTACTTGCAAGCTCAACTCAGTTCATGAAGAGGATGAAGGGGTTGGTCCATATTTGCTGTGCTATCAAAATTTGATCATAGGAGATGAAAAAATATGGTTCCATCTATGGTTGCTGCACTGGACCATACTACGATGATTTGGGGCATACCTTATCATACTGAGACTTGGTATTGGCCCCAGTAGTGAGTGTTGGTACTGAGGTATGAACTGTATTGACACATGGTGCAGGGTGTATTTGTTGGGTACTGGTATAGGATCTGGTATCAAGACTGCAAACTGGTACAGGGTGTTGGCTTCATCAGCATCATTTGATAGCTATAGATAAGACAAGGTGATGATCAAGCTTGTCACCTTGGGGTAAAAATACCATGCAAACTGGATCAAAACTATCAAGGTGGCTCTGCATACAGTACCAATAAGTGAGCATATATTCATGTTACACTTGGATGGTGACTAGCAGAAGCATAAAAATTGATATCTTTGGGGAGTTCACAGAAGTCTCAATTTGATAGCAGCACGAAAGGGGATAAGGACTCAAAAGGAGGGTAATCCCACAGGTGCTGTACCATGGACACATGGACACTTGGAAGATGAAATATATCTAAAACCCCAGCTGAGAGAATTTGAACTTGTAGAGGAAGAAAAATGAGGTGGACATATGAGGAAAAGTGGAAAACAGAAATAAAGAAATTGATTTAGAGAAGGGAAGTAACAAAACGGATGCAGTATATGTCAAATTAGAACATGATAGGTAGGTCGGTAGTTTGAAGCTTCACTGTGGCCGGAGAAACTTTGCATAAGGAAAGAACAGATTTAAGAAATTGAAACTGGTTGAGCATTGTGAGAGAAATCTAATTTTGGCGAGTAGATTTGTTTTAGATGTGGTAACACTATATTTGCTATTGGATCATGAATCTCAATTCTCAAATGCCAATGCACTCTTTACATAAAATTTTGATGGCCTTACTGAGGCAGCCTTTTTTTCTTTCATGCAGTATGATGTTTCTAGTCTAAGTGTGTATATCATTTTTTTTTCAATTAAATTATGAAGTTCTAGGATCAACATAGCTTCATCAATGAGAATTTGACTCCATATTTCTCCATGCTTATGTTAAATATTCACATGAAACATTATTGTTTTCCATTTTTCTAGTAGGTTTTCTTTCACTTTTGAACTAACCATGCACATATAATTGTATTATTCAGGAGGATACAAGGGTGATGAAAATGGATATAAAATTCCAGCGGGCACTGATATATTTCTTTCTGTAAGTTGATTATTTGTTAATAGATGTTGTTGTATTAAAATTCTGTGCAATATTCTTTGGTTTTGATTAACATATATTGGTGGAAAATTATTAACGCTCTTCCTATTGATGTTTAATAAAGCATTATTTCACTCCTTTATACAACTAAGGATATCGAACTCTTCTAATTTAAGTAGGTTCCTTGAACAAGTAAAGAGAGCTCCTTATGTTAAAGAATTGGTCCTTACGTGATTAAAGGACCAAATTTCAATTCAGGTCTGACTTGTCACATCTGAATCGTCAACATTTTAATCTCTTCTGTAGATCATACTCCAATTGCCATGTGTCATGTAAATTTACTTTGTGTAACATTTCGGTAGTGGAATCAAAGGGGTAAATGATGTTAACATGGCTTAAAACTCATTATCAGTGGCATGTTAATATGCAATCAATTGCCTCTAGAATGTTCTACGATTTCACCTCATGTTAGATGACACCTTTTTCTATTGTCAGCTGGTTTTTGATTTGATTTTGTATCCCATCTCTTAGCATTTGGTTCTTTGTCATGCAATTAGCCATTACTATTTTTCTATTCCATGTGTCCATAGGCTGTGTACATATCAAGCTATATAATTCCACTACCCACCCAACTGGCCGCATCCTGAGTTCAAACAACAACTACATTTGGATTGCACTTGAGAGCTCAAAAAGCCATGCAATCAGCATGTTTATGAACCATGCTGGAAACTGCAATAAACATGTCCACAAACTACACCTTGGAAGATGCCCCTTGCCAAACTGCATCAGATTGCCATCCATAAAATTACTCCTGTTTGAATTTTAAAACCCCAGGATACCCTTCACCAGGTTCAGATGTGGAACCACTTACAAGTTGAAGCTGGGTGGCAACCACCCAGCTAGTGGGCAGTCTATGAAGGGCCACCTTTGGTGTCAGAATGGTGGGTCTTAGCCTCTTTTTTTAACTCTTTACTCTGAATTTGCTTATGTTGTATACATGTCTACTCACCTATCCAAAATGTTGAACCATACCTAATTACAGTTTATGCCTAGTTAACTCCTAAATTGGTATCAAATATTGTAGGATAAATCTATACGCTCAATCTGTGAAAATTAGATAGAATATTAGAGAACAAAAAAATTATGTAGAACAAGGAAGATAAGTGAAGGGGAGAAAGCTTGTAAACAGAAAATAGACTCCTCCTCAACAATAGGCGGGTCCTGATCTGCCTTTAGATATGTCCTTGTAAAGCTATTCAATCAGCTCATACATGTATCATTTCCAAGGAAACTGATTCATGGGCATGACACCTTCCAATGGTGGGTATAATGTGTCTGTTGGCGCACAGGATGGCAATTCTGGAGCCTGCAGAGAAACTTATATGCATGCATATCCTAGAAAAAAGCATTGCATTATATTTCTTATAATTACCAAATATATTTTAAGGGTGCAAAAGTATAGATTTGCACTTAATTTCGTGCTTGAGGAAGATGCTGCTATGTTAGGTGGAAGAGGAAGGTGTTGAACACTTGAACTGAAATAAGTTTGGATGTGCTGCCCAACTATAGCCCAATTTAAATGCTAGTGTGTATGTTGGAAAGTTTCTTTGATGCCACATTGTATGCAAGTTGTTTCACATGAATATTTCTCAAAATTCTTTCTGGTGGACCACCATACAATTATTGCAGCTGGGTTTTAGCCTGTTCAATGCCTTAGGTTTGCAACATTTTTGTTTGCATTGCTAGCCTCTATTCTATCTTCAGTTTTTTCAACAGCCGGTGCATATGTTCCCATTTGTTAAAGAGTTATCAGCACCACATCAAGGCAATGCATTATTAAAAAAAAAAAACCATAATGGTGGAATATCAGTATTTTCAAATTCTTGGTTAAGGCAATCTCTAAGAGTGCATTTACTTTATTCAGATGAGTCTTTATTTGGTTCTCTTGTGGACTTCTTGAGTAACTTGTATTTACTCAAGTATATAACCTCCAGGTATATACTTTTGTATCTCCAGGTATATAACCTCCACAGATCACCATATTTTTGGGAGCGACCAAATGAATTTGAACCAGAGAGATTCCTAGTTCCAAAGAAAAGCGAAGGCATTGATGGATGGGCAGGCTTTGATCCTGACCGAAGTCCTGGAGCAATGTACCCGAACGAGGTCTACCACAAGCCTTTCTTAGAGATTTTCCTTTTGCTTTACTAGTGCAAGGCTTCTAACTGATACCTAGTGTTACATGTGATCAGATAATTGCTGATTTTGCCTTTCTTCCCTTTGGTGGTGGGCCACGCAAATGTGTTGGTGACCAGTTTGCACTCTTGGAATCAACCATAGCATTGGCTATGCTATTACAGAAGTACGATATTGAGTTGAAAGGATCGCCAGATGAAGTTGAACTGGTCACAGGAGCAACCATTCACACTAAAAATGGTTTGTGGTGCAAACTGAAGAGAAGGACATTACAACAAGTTAAGGTTTGCCCAATGGAGTTTTGAAAGTTTTGGGTAGCCCTTTTACATAATATAATAATCGTCAATCTTTGCAACATGTTCTGGATAAGTTATATAATGTGATCTCTTCTCTTAATTTGCATCCTCGTTTACAATGCTTATTCCAGACGTAACAGGGCATCTACAATGAATACAAACATAATTCTCTCATAGTTCTCCATCTTCTCAGGTTGCCATGAACCTCATTCAATAATTGATGTCCTTGTGGTTTAGAGTGGACTTTTGGTTTCTTATCTTCCACCCTTGTTTTTGGAGTTGCAGATTGTGATCAAGGTAATTAAACTCTGAGATGTCAGCAACACTGGCAAGTGGCCAATAGCAATAAGATATCAGCATATCAGCTAATATATTCTTTTCCTTCTGCCATCATAATTGTTTTGGCAAGCAGTTGTTTCAAGCAGAAGTACAAGAAGATGGTAAAACAATATGCTAGAACTATATTGATATAGTCGATGTATTAGTTTATATTGACTATGGAGAAAAGGGGAAAAAGAAAAGGGAAACAATAGATGTTATGCCCGTTGATTGTGGCTGCCTAACTCCAATTCCTACCGGAGCACCTCCAAGATAAAAACCATGATCATGATTGAGTGTTATAGGCTCTTCCCGTTGTCTTCTAAAGTATATGATTATTAAGCCATAACATTTGGATAAGTTTCTAAAGATACGATATGGTTTGGTTCCAAAAATAATAAGATTTCAGTTCATCGACCAAGAAAAAATTAAACCAAAACAGCAAACAATAGTCCAAATTTACCTATATTCTTTTCTGGTTTTGGTGAATAATTTACCTATATTCTTTAGGTTGTAGAGATGAAAGGCAAGTAGTCTTAAGATTTGAAGCAGCCATGACCTGATAAACTGGCACCTAATTCCGCCGTTCCATTCCATTGCAGAGATACTCTGACCACAAAATGTACATAACGTCATTTCATCTTTCTTGCTTCCACTTAGCAGTATTTTTAAGATGGACATGGCTACCTTCAACGAGGGAGACTGAACTGACCTTAACCCCACGTAGTTCTAAGTCTTTCTGTAGGCCAATGCTGTAGCACAAGGTTGCTTGCACTTTTATGGATGTACCATTATGACTTTGTGTATTTTACGAACAACTTTCCTTTCTTTTGGAAATTTTGTTCTATTTATAAAACCTAATAAGTTTTAAAATATTTCTCTTGCAATTTCGAATTAATTTGTAGATATTTCCTTTTAAGTATCACCTCCACCATCAAGTTATAACTATCAAATTAATTCTATCATCCTGCTGTTATATCGAATCACAAAGTTAGTTCTTAGCAATATAGAAGCTGGCTGTTATCGAGTAGCAACACATCATGCTATTATCCAGTAATAAATTGGAGATACTTTATATTGATCCAATGATTGAGACATGTCATAGTGCAAGCTTGTGGTTAGCCACTACATCAACCAGAATGGAATAGAGTGTATGCTTTTCGTACTCTGGACCACAAATATCAGAGACGTCTATTACCAATTTACCATACATCATTGTTGCATCTATAAAGCGAGGAGTTGGTGACCCACCAAAAAGTGAGATGGTCTCTCAAAGAAAGGTCATAGCGAGGCCTAAAATCTAACCGATGTTTGTCCTTAAAATTCATGAGAAAGGTGCAAAGTTAGCAACATCTACCATCTAGAAGCAAAACAGACATCCGCACGTCAAAGTAGATGCAAATATCTACTCGTTTCCTTTAGATAGCACAGCCCAACAAAATCTTAGCTTGTTCTGGGTGAGCAATAGTGGATTGTCCACTTGTTTTCTTTTCTTTCTTTTTTCTTTTACTTTTTTTTTGGGTTAAAGCAGAGGAGCCAAAGGCTATTCATCAAGAGAAGAACAAAAGTGGATGGTCTGCTGTTCGGTGAGAATCAGTGCGTTGAATTTGTTTTGCACTTTGATGTGAAACATTATAGTACAAAATGGATTAGATCTGACAACTATACTAAACCAATTGCTCGCCCCTTGGTGACTCATTTTGTGAACTTTAGTCATCCGAACTCATTTCATAAACAAAACTCGCTTCTTTTTGGGTGATTAGCTTCTCTAGTAGATGGCTCGATAAGCAAACTACATGCAGCATCGGTCAAATCCCTTAATAGGTCAGAATGGTGGGAAGGGGCTTCTCTCTACTTCTGCAGAGAAAAAGGGGGATCGCTGTTCACAACCACTCCTCCACAAAATTTTATCTATTATTTTGCCTAACATGATCATGAACGAAGATAGAGAACTGGCTAACATGATCCAGTTAACTCAGACCAACAATATCTTAGCTTCGTCTAGGTGAGCACCAACATGTCTTAGACAACCTCTAAATTCCACCTTGCTGGGCTGTAATCATGCTTTGGATTGTGCCACAAATAGCATTAATCATTCCTTCTACATTATAAACGCGTTTAGAAGGAAAATATCTTTGGGACAATTGTTAGTGCACCAAAAAGTTTCTCATGCTTTGGTAATATTGTCATGGCAGCTTCTTATTCCACCACTCTTTCATGCATCTCACTGATTCCACAAATCATATCAATCCCCTCGCACCATCTTTTGCACAAAATGGGCACCCCTAGTGCCTAGTGTTACTTACTTAAAATTAATCAAAATAATTTCATGAGGAACCAAGCATATGACATCCACTTTAGAAGACACATTGTGCCAAGCCAACTCATCTGGAGTGGTTGGCAACAATAATTTTGTCATTGCTCGGAAAACACATAATATGCTTGCTTGATCCAAGTGGCACCAACCTTCCTAGATTGACCAAAATATATCACATATAGGGGTGCCACAAAACTCCAAACCTTGGTTTTTTACCATGACCTTAATTGTTACAGACATAGCTATGGTGGTTGGGCATCCAAGACAACGTCACCTATTTTGGGTGGGTATAACCCATATCGAGATAAAACACGTCGGGATAAAACTTGAAAGTAGGCATAACTCTGGTCCTGGAGATAGTCGCCAATTCCCATTTATGCCTTGGTTGACCGAACCATCAATGATGCTCCGACGAGCCATGGTTGTCATTTTTCTCTTTTTTCAGGATGGGAAGGGAATGGGATATATAAGGTGGGATTAGCATTTAAACCTTTTTTTTTTTTTTGGTAGTAGAATGTTTTTTTTTTCCTTGGTAAAGCATTTAAACTTGTTTGGACAAACCAATTTTATCCCATCTAAGGATTATACCGTATCACGGTACAACTTACAGAAAGAGAATATTTGGATGAAAAGTTAAAATTACTCTCATCTTTGTCATCACCTTTTGTTAATTAAAGCTTACCACGCTGGTAAAATTCCTTCTATTTGTACGAAATGACGTGGTATCCGTTCGTTTTAGCAGAATTTAAGGGATTGGGGGTATTTAAAGGGGTGGGTGGGCATCCTTCCCTTAACAATAGGACCATTGTATCAAAGAATAAAGAGGTTTTTTGGTCATTTCACGGATGCGAGTGGGATTAGATACGAGAATTACCCCGGATCTAGAGAACCCAAGGGGCCACGGATCTATCCCAGGATAAAAATGTGTTATCCCATCTCTTATGTTTATCTCAAACGGGTTTAAAATAATTAGGAATAAGTCTCACCGCTAATCAAGCACAAGGGTCGACGCGTCGTGATCTGGGTGGGACCCACTCCAACCTAACCCCGAATGAAAGCCGCACCCTTCTGGCCTTTAAGATTAAGCTGTACCATAAAAGGAAAAAAAGAAAAAGGAAACACTAAAAGATTAAAAAGAGTCCGGCATTTATAATGAAATAACAAACGTCGGCTCATAGTTTTTGGCCCTTATCCTCCCATCATCGCCGAGGTCATCCCCCTCGTCCCGTTTCGGTGCGGGGGCCCACTGTCGGCGCCGTGCGGGAGACTCAAGCAAGCCGCGCCCGCTTCAACACACGAGCCGCCCGCTCTCCTCGCCCCGCTCCTTCGACACCAGTTTAATTAACCTGCTCCCTCGGATAAGACGAATCACTCGAAGCTTCCCATGGGAGGGGGATCTCGCACTTGTATCTGTAGGGGCACGACAATTAAAGCATGATGGAGGGACAACAGGACTCGGGATGGAAGAAAGGACCGGCATGAAGCAATAGTGGCGTGCCTGTGGAGGAGACTGGGATTGGAACATGTGCACGTTTTGGTCGTGTCTCAAACCTCGGTTTATTAGGTTGGCGGACTTTGACCGGACGTTGGATTGGGAAGTAGAGGATGGAGTTCGGTACCTTTCTACGAGGAGAGATGCGGACTCTTCTTTCTCACCGGGATCCAGGCCAATTGGCATGTGCAGTGTGAGACACTAGATTGATTATCTCAAGATTCTTATGTTAAATTTTGTCTTGGTGTGGATTTTGGCTTGTCGGCAAATTTGGAGAGGCGATTTTTTTTTTTTTTTTTTGAGGATTTGAGATGATTGGTTGATTACAAATAATATCTAGAAAATATAAGAAATCATCAATTATGGTGGCTAGCAATATAGTGATAATTGAGACAAATTGAGTTACTCCGGTAGGAATTTTCTAATCCTTATAAGGTGCTAAACTTTGTTCAACAGACAAAAAAAATAAAAGAAAAAAAGGTTTTTTGCATCAAATTTTGGTTATATGTATATATATATTGATAATTGATGAATTTATTTGATGGATTTATTGAAGTATGATGTCTACTAAGGATAAGATTACCATTTTAAAGCTAACTCACATGAAGACATTTTGTCATAGCATGTGATGATGAATATGATTGGTGTTACAACATCTAACTTTGTGAAGAGCACAATTAATTAAAAATACACACAAACATACACTAGAGGAGAGTGTGTGTAAGAGAGAAAGAGAAAGAGAGAGAGTCTAATTTTAAGTTTATTTTTATCGGGTCGAGAAGCATGAAAGTATGATGAAGAAATTTTAGCTAGGTAGCCTAATTAAGAAGAAGAAGAAGAAGAAAGGAAGATTGTTATTGACTAGCATAGATTCTCAAATAATTTTAATGAAAAAAGGATTCTCATATAGGACTCCACTTCCATATTCCAAGTTCAAAGCCAACCTTCAAAAATATATACAGTTATCCTTTAAGATGCCTTGCTATTTAAAAATGCCTTGTATTAATCAAATCAATCATAACCTTATTTATTATGACCTTCCTGGCTCCATGAGTTACTTCATTATCTGGGAAATCTTTTCATTGGTATATTATCCAACTAATTAATTGAAATTGATTACACCAAAGCCATATGCAAGTAGTCCTCCTGGATCATGAATTCAATATTACATTTAAGATTTTGCATTTTGCTGCCATGGACGGCCCAATGTTGGAGATGGCATCCATACATGATTAATGTACAAGAGAAACTCATGCCTCACAATGCCAACCAAGAGTATCATAGGGTTTGGGAGGTATCTTAGACAGCTTAGCTACGGAAACACCAACTGATAGAATAGTATGAGCTGTAATTGATTTATTAAGTAATTTCTAGTGCTAGTTATAAGAAGATAAATTGTAAAGTATCTTCCTCTAGACTACCTTTTATACCAATACAGTGGGAACTATCATAATTATACACTGCTTAATTCAGAAGTAGATTATGAGAATGCCACTATCATTATTTCATTAGTAGCAACGTAATATTATGTAGCTTCTATAGAAGACTTATACTTCTGCTGTTGTTAACTAATGGACACTTCCATGGGATATGTATATATAATTTGAAAAGAAATATGATTGGCAAAAATTTTACACAAATTGATACAATGGAAAATATTTAAGATTCTTGATTTTGGTAGTTGTCTTTGGTTTTGCAAGTGGAAAGCACTTTGAACTGTCTCATTTTAAAAGAGTATAATATAGAATAAAACACATGAAATCACCTCCAAGGCCCTTACCTCTTAAATAAGTAAACTAAAATTTAAGTAACCTTATCCAACGCATGAAAAACCCTTGTTAAAGTTAGCAGCTATCTTTTTGAAATTTCCTTAATATGCTTTATAAAAGTTTTCTTTTCACTTGTCCCTTCATTTCTTAAGAAGCACTTCATCTTGAATGCCCCTTTCCATTCTAGTCTACATACTTGCCGATGAAAAATGGTGGATTATAGGGAACCATCTAAAGAGTAAAGAAAATAAGAAATTTATTTAATATTATGGAGTATTCGCATAATATCTATTTGAGCTGTAAAGAGTATATGCTTTGATTATTATCATAATAATAATAGTAATATACCAAATAAGTTATGCATAGTTACTTAATTCATTGATGGATAGCCAAATATTCTATATTTCACTTTATAATAAACAAATTTTAAAAATAATGTTATTATAAATAAATTTGCTAGTCTAACAATTTTTTTTGCAGAGTTTTGCTAAGTTTAGTTTTAAATCCAAAATATCACAAAATTAAATGTTATAATACCATCAAGATGCTAAAGTAAGACATTTTCATCAAACACATGATTTTAACTGTGGCGGAGTTAAATATGAATTTGATTGAACTTTAGACATAATGTGATCATTACAAATATCACAACTGTAT
Organism: Elaeis oleifera; assembly: GCA_000441515.1. NCBI lineage: Eukaryota > Viridiplantae > Streptophyta > Magnoliopsida > Arecales > Arecaceae > Elaeis > Elaeis oleifera. The sequence continues at coordinate 64,354 of KE506669.1, read as the reverse complement.
TATACATACATAGGCCAGGACTTAACGATGTAATGTCAGCCCCCTTTGGTAATCCTAGAGCCGCCCCTAATCACCTGATTGATTAGTTATAAATGATCATATAAACTACGTTGTTATCTTTATTTATAGTGATATAAAGAGATGGATGTCCTTGATGTCTTTTAGCCTTTTTATTAGATAAATCTAATCTGTTCTCTAATGAAAGGAGATAGGGTCGAAATATGTTGGGCTTTGCCTGCATAAGTTTAAATCTTACTGTCAAAGGATTTCTAATCTCTCTCTAATGTGTTTATATATTGCAAAATTAGCAAGGATGTCTAGATATCTGATTATGGTTGACAACATCTATTATATGGATAAAAGAAACAACCGAAGAATTGCTTCACTAGATGGAATAGCATAGCAAGTGCATGGGAATTTTCAATTACTTTCACATCTACGATTTCACAATTTATTTGAATGGTAAATTGTGATATCAAAGGAATCCATCCTAGATTAATTCCTTCTTCTTTTTTGATCTTAGCTAAGTAGAAAACTTTACATTATATCTAGGCTGTCACTCGAATCCACAAATCAATACCTGACCAGAACTTGACATGATATATATACATATATGTAGAACATGTTTAATTGAGTATTTATTCTCGACTTTAAGCAAAGTATATCTTTCAATTTTTAGCACTTTTTCATTATATAGTTAATCATTACTTGCTTGTTTTCATGATATAGTTTTTATAGCATATATTGGATGTTCTAAACTTTTTAAAGCATAGATTGTTTAGCTTAATTAGCTTTTCATCTCATGGGTACTAGGACTCAAGGTCCAACCTTCACCAACTTGATACACATATTTTACTCGGACTCGAACCCTAATCGATCCTTCATGATCCATTATGGAACAAAGATAGACCCGACATCTCAGTGGGAATAGTTCTGCATTAAACCGGATTTAACCCCTCTTCAACCCACACTTACGTAGCTTATGCTCCAAAATCCAAGCTCTCAAGCCAATATGACTCACCTTATGGAAACTTGGGCAACTCAAGTCCTAGTTCCCCAATTAGCAGCCATGTGATGGACCGAGACTTCTCAACAGAAATCAAACACTCAATTCTTTATTTCGCAAACAATTTTATTATTTTTAGTCCTTCTTTTGTGCATGAAACAGAATACAGGTCTATAAAATGAAAGCAAACACCAGAAGGGCTTAGCTCTGATCGCTGAATCCAAGTCAAACAAGAGGGCTGCATGCAGCAGTCATGCCTCTGAAATGCTTGACCCTCCAATATTTTGAAGTATAAAGCAGCATTTAATAAAGCCTTGTTCTATATATTAATAAAGAGAATGGTCAACCAAACTATTTCATGGAGAACATTCGACCACATGTTTGAGAAAGCCAGATTGAGTTCAGACTTGAGACTGCTGGTTACGCCGAGCCGACACCACACCCCAATTCATACAAGTCAAAGTCACCAATCCTTGTGACTTCACCACTCAGAAACCGCCACGTCACAAAAATTTGATCGACGATGCTTCCTCGAACCTCAACCTCGTCCCGAAGACCCGCATAGTTAAAATTCCACGTCGCATCCGTAGAGCCCCACGATCTCGTTCCTTGGACGGCCAGGATCTCATGTAGAGTCATCCCTTTGACACCACACCCACATGGTCCTCTCTCTTTATATACCCGGCCAACCCTTTGCCTCCCCTCCGCTGCCTCCACCACTCCACCCTCAGCCATGGCCATGAGCGACACCAGCTCAGGCCCGCCGGAGTGGGCTCAGTTCTACAGCCAGAACGGCCTGGGAACCCACCCGGCCGCCACGCCGGCCATGCTCGGCCACATGTCGGGCGGCGTTGCCGACTCGACGGTGGTCACGACCACGTCGAGCCCGACGATAGCCGGATCGAGCAGCAGCCCGACTTCGCACCCGGCCGCCATCGAGGGCCGGGTGGGGAAGTCGGCACGTCGGAGATCGAGGGCCTCCAGGAGGGCCCCGACGACGCTACTCAACACCGACACCACCAATTTTCGTGCAATGGTGCAGCAGTTCACCGGCATCCCTTCGGGACCGTATTCATCTAGTTATCAGCCTAGCAACAGGCCAGTGATCAACTTTGGGCTTAATTTAATGATCCTCTTCGCCAAGCCACGGTGGTGCCTTTTGGACGCCTCCAGCAGCTGCAGCAGCAGCAGCAGCAGCAGCAGCAATACCAAGGGCAATCTTCCAGCACCAACATGAAGGAGGACATCACTACCAACCTCAGCAGCAGCAGCAATCATATGAAGGTACCATGTTTGATGGTAACCATGATATTTTCTTCAAGGTTTTAGCAATCCGAGGGCCAACTTGGAGGTGACTGATGGCTTTTCTTGGAAGGCATGACCGGCCAAATGATGCCAAGGACAAACTCCACTGACACAAGAACTAATGGTTTTTTTCATGAGGAAAGGTAAAGGATTTGGGGGAGAGGTTTAACTTTTGCTTTTGTAAGAGAGAGGAGGAAGCACTGACACATGTAAATATTATTGTGATCAAAATATCTCTATCTTGTGGTAAATGGAATCTTTCTAGAATGTGTTGTTTAAGTGGCCAAACTTTTTGTCTTTTAAAACGTGCTCCAAGGGATGGAGTGCACAAGGGGACATGAATGGATGTAGAGGATGGTGGAATCCACATAATTAAGTGGCACTCCCTATTCTAGGGTCAACATCATGCTGATTAGGTTTCATTTGAATTGGTCTTTGGATGTTGATGGGGCAATTTTTCTTTTTTTGCTTACAGCGAAGAGATTAGAATTTTCTTTAGAGATTAAATTTAAGCACAGAATTTGGTATCGTACTGTACTTGTGGTGGACTGATTCATCAGCTTTCCGACTGGCTTGACAAAAGTTGGAGTCATATTTGTCCAAACACGTGGTTTTGACTTGATGTAATATCATGCAATTTTGCCTGCTTGCAAGCAGCAAAATTTGCTCTCTGGAAAGGAGCTGGCATAAGTAACCTTCCAGTGGCTGGTGTTCGGAGAGGTAAATTGGCCAAAGCATGTGTTCCAAAGTAGGGTGTTTTTGTCATAGTTTGCTTCCAAAGTCTCACCCACATTCATAAAATTTGTTCTTGAATAGGTGCGGTAGTTTCTTTTCAGAGCATGAGATCACCAGTTCAAACATCTCCTTTGAATGGATTCCATATTTGTGATAACAAGAAATAAGTTCGACTCAAGTCTAGTCTAATGCCATTCTCTTCTTCCTACGACTTAATTTCTCTTTTCAATTCTTTCTGAGTGATGGCTCATGTTGTGATGTATTCTTGCATTTCCATTTTACCAAGAAGAAAACACCGACAAGATTTTTCTTGAAACCCCAGTATTAGGATCCTGAAGAATGTTAGGTTGGTTTTGATTGCAGTTGATTTTGTTAAAAGAGGTATCTGCGAACTCCTAGTTTCTGGTAAGGAACATAGATTGACCTCCTTCAGCTGCTTGCATGAAATAAACATTCTTTCTGCATTTACTGAAGTTTATGTCGTTTTTAAGGATTTAAATAGTGTCACATAAAACTGAATATTTTAGGCCCTGTCATAAAGCCTAGGCCCATGAAATAGGTAATCGTAGAGCTCCATGAGCTATATGTGCCCAGAAAAGGATCAAGAAAAAAGAAGATGACGAAAGATGCAGAGGTCAATTGGCAATCCAGAACTTTTAAGGACTCAAGATAAAGGATCCTCCTCACAAGATTGGAGTCCTCATACGAAGCTTGCGAGCCTTACTTATCTATTTGCTTGACGTGTGCATTCAGCATAAAGAAGAATACTCCTGGCACATCAATTGGCAAGAGGAATTTGTTTGTAGACATATATGAAGATTCTTCTAGCTTGCCATGCAAGGTTCATCATCGTGCCTATTCATGAGTTTTCTTTTAATCAATTTTGAGAATCCTTCATTTTCTTGCTTCACTCTGGTGCAGCCTATGGACTACTAGCTCCACATTAACAGCATACATTTAAAAGAAGTTCAGCCAGAAACTAATAGCCCTTGGCTAAGTTTTACCTGTTGTTGTAGATAACGATGTAACTCAAATTATAAATATACACACAACTCACCACCAACGGGTCATGGTAACTAAGCTGGTCTTTCAAATATCATGGGTCGTTTTATGGTATCAGAGCAAGTCGATCAGAACCTGCCTTTTTTTTTTTTAAGACATGGCTAACTCATATGCCTCTGCCACTGCCTTGTTTCCCATTGGTGCTAATTTCGGTGCTGGATTTTCTGCTACCGATGGTGTCATTACTCCAATTTCTGCTTTGAAACAACTTCCTCGAAGCCTAATTGCCATAACTATTTATCGTGTCACTCTCTACTTGTGACATTTCTCCTTGGTCGCGACTAGCTAGTTTATGTTGTTGGAACCCACGCAAGCCCTCCCAAAACTCTTGAAGGTGGCCAGCCCAATCCAGCTTTTATTCTCTCTGGGAGAGCCAAGACCAGTTGAGTCCAAGCCTTACTGAAGGTGTTCTGCCCCAAGTTAAGGGATTGCATACTTCTCAGACTGTTTAGGCATGACTTGAGAAGGTGTATTGGGCTCAAATCTCGAGCTCGTTCCATGAAACTTCCAGTTTCAGTTGCAGAGTCTGAAAATGGAGGGTTTCTAGGCATGAATAACTGAGTCCATGAAAAGTAATACTCGCTTTACATAATTATCATGCGCATTGCCGATTAGAAAGTTTGGTCCCAAATCAATCATGTGATTCAAACAGATCTTTTCGAGCCAAAACTTTCAATCAATACCTTGCATTGAGGATCATCTAAGTTCTACTTATGTCATGTATGTTGATTATCTGCATATTTGTTTAAACAATTCCTTTACATGTCATGTTAATTATGTTGCGAAATGAGATCAATAACATGTGGCTCCTCACAAACTCATCCATTGTCAAACAGATGTAGAGTTTACAGGCCCGTCTCATGCAATAAACTTTTTGTCTTCAAAATTAAAACGCTTCATACACCAAATATAATTGCCAAGTCTGTACTTAACGCGCACATACACATATACTTATGTGTGTGTGCTTATATAAATAAATTAATATGAAAGCATGTTAAATACTGGTCCTTAGATACAATTTCGAACAATAGTTCTAATCAGAAAGAAGAGATCTACTAAAAGGTTGCAACCATTGGTCTCCATCAATGTAAGAAGTATTGAGGAATGGTAAAGCTTGTGCATCACTCAGCCGTTGAACATATGGTGCTCTAAGCAAATAAAATTAATATGAAAGCATGTTAAATACAGGTCCTTAGATACAATTTCGAACAATAGTTCTAATCAGAAAGAAGAGATCTA
>KE506669.1:9708-21877 GCA_000441515.1 Elaeis oleifera | reverse complement strand
AATTAGTCTTCTGAAGAATGGATCTCTCTCTCTCTCTCTCTCTCTCTCTCTCTCTCTCTCTCTCTGTGTTGTTGTTCCTGGTGTTCTTTAAAATAGTGATTTTACATCTTCAACTGAGACTTGGTTGTATTGCAATCTCAACTTGTAATCAAAATGTGTATATTAACATGGCTTAGGTGCACTGGAGTCATATCAGTCAAATGGATTCAAGAATATTTAATCAAATTCCCAATGTTTGTGTAGTTGAATGTTGATAGTTTGTGTAACACTGATATGCCATTAATTATTGCTTTATATAAAAGGCATGCTTATGAAGTGTGTTGTAGGGAAGTTTTTCCACAGAAAACAGTATGATAAGATGCCAACTTATTATAATATTTCCAGAATAATTGTTGATATTCAATGGGGATGCTGCCTTTCATTTTACTATGGATATTAATATTATTATTGTTAACTTGAGACATTGATATGTGCATTTTGCAGCAGTTAATACATTCTCTTCTTAAAAGAAAAAGAAGATATTGCAGAGCAACCTCCGTATAAAAGGGCAATGACATTGAATGTGCAATAACTGTGTAGATAAAAACCTAAAAATTGAATCAAGAAACAAGAAATAAAAATCAAGGGAGCAGAAAGACTAGATGAATTGTATGCCATACGTTCCAAAGTTATTCTTTGCTTTGAGTTTCCCTTTGTTCTCCTTGTTGCATTTACATCTTAGGGGCTCCTATTGAACTTGCCAAATTCGAAGATGCAGCATGCTGTGCTTGTGTCTGTTAGATGGCTTCTTTAGGGATTGGATGAAAGACATGTTCTGAGTTTTCTTATTCAGCAATTGAATAATGAGAAGAAAAATTTATTTACTCTGCATTTTTGGAAATCTAGAAGAACTTATAATTATCCATCTTGTTATCTCTTGTTTCTTTTTTTTAATCAGATGGGTTGATGAAGTTATTCCTGATGCTCCTTGGGTGCTCACAAAGGAGTTCCTTGACAAGCACAAGATTGATTTTGTAGCGCATGACTCCCTCCCGTAAGGTCATTCAACCCAAATGCAGTGCATGGTCCATATGATTTGTCAATGGATTTTAGCTAGTAAAATATTGATGCTTATGTAGTATGAATTTTGAACATATTCTCACTTGCATTCTATTTGTTTAGTTTCCCGTATATGATGTAATCTTACTAACTAATTATCTATATCCAGTCCTTGAATATTTTAATGAGAAGATGCACTTTCTTGTTTTTATCAAATCTATATAGATATGCAGATGCAAGTGGAGCTGGGAAGGATGTCTATGAATTTGTGAGTATTCTGAATGACCTTTTTGTGTATATGCATCTGCATGCTATTTCATCTATATTGTTAAGTCTATGCATCGAACATCACTTAGTTCTGTTTTCCATCAGACATCATTAGATTAGTCTATGATTGGCAGGTCAAGTCCATTGGTAAATTTAAGGAGACAAAGCGCACAGAAGGAATATCAACATCTGATATTATAATGAGAATAGTTAAAGACTATAACCAGTATGTAATGCGCAACTTGGCCAGAGGATACACCAGGAAGGACCTTGGGGTCAGCTATGTGAAGGTATGTTATATTTGAACTGTCTATCATCATGTGCTAGCAGGATAGATGATTATTTTTCTGTGAGAACCTAATTACTGATGGTTTATGTTCTTATGGTACAAGCCACTTTTCTGATGATTACTTGTTGTGGCAACTTTTATGTGGGTGAGGTGGCTGAGCTTCCATAATTTTGATTTTCTTTCAGGAAAAGCGGTTAAGAGTGAACATGAGGTTGAAAACTTGCAAGATAATATGAAGAAGCAGCGAGAAAAGTAGAGGAAAGGTATTATCCTCCATACTAGACTAGAATACATTACATATTAAGTTAGAAGGTTTAGATTTCCAGGAAGAAAAGGAATAAAAAAAAAAAAAAACAACTTTGAATGTGCTGAGTCCACATAAGGCAAAAGCCCAGCACCAGTCTAATTATGACTTGAATTTGGATCCAACCAGGGTTAGCTTCATCTGTCCTTGGCCCAGATAGACAGAAGTTCGGTAGGAACAGGCTTTGTCATCTTCTTTAGTTACGTTGAGCCTCTTTGTGCTTGGCTATCTGCATATATAATTGTTAAATTGTTTGCAATTCGTAATTTAAGTTGTGTCAGTCTTTTGCTGACACGAGCCTGGTCCAATACAAATTAACAATCTTTGGTATCCACCATGACAGAGAGGGCTATTTGACTCATCACATTTAATTCTTTCATTTTCCAGAACTTTTTAATAATCCAGTTGTAATAGTTAGCGGCAAGTGTTTGATCCAGAACTGAAGGTCATGATACATAGGGCATTAATTGTGATGACCTTGGTAAATTAAAATCCAACATGTTCTGCAATGTTTAACTAAAACAATAAATAAATTGATGCATTTTTCAAGACATGTGGTCCTTATGATACTATTGAATTTTATATTTCTTTTTTCTTCCTGATGTTATCAGTGACCTGGTAGGTCCTGCAGCTTTTTCTTGTTGAATGAGCTTAAACTGCATAGCCAGCAAGGCTAGTTTCCCATGTGGCGAGTGGCTCTCCAGTTTCTCGGGAGGCCCTGTTTTACTAATGTTCCTTGGAAGGAATTAAGCATTGAATTGTTCAATTATATAAACTTGTGACTACATATTGGATGCTTGGATCCTTCACAGTTCAAAGAGTGATTCCAATATTTGCTTTTTCTTCCTGATGTTCACGTCTCTTTCTGCCTTACATGGTTGCAAGCAACTTTCGTAAGAGCCCTAGGGCCAAGTCCATTGTTTTGTAGATTCAGCATGGAACATTTTAACTTGTGCACCAAACTTTCAAGAGCATACCTAGCCTTTCTCTTCTATCAGGGAACTTCCATGATTTCCATTCATTGTTCATCATTTGTGAAAGTTTTACAGGTGATTTATCTTTTGATCAGTTCATTTACATTTCATCCTTTTTTGCATATTGACTTCTGGAGCTCCTTTTCAGTTGCAAACGGTAGCAAAAACTGCAAGTATGCTGCATGATGAGTGGGTAGAAAATGCAGATCGCTGGGTTGCTGGTTTCCTTGAGAAGTTTGAGGAAGGATGCCATTCAATGGTGAGGTTTTATGCTTAAATTGTTACAATTTCAGATTTTTTTCTGATTCTGTCTCTGTATTGATTGCTCTGTTGAGTTCCTAGGGTACGGCCATCAAAGAAGAATTCAGGAAAGCTTGAAGAGGGGGCAAACAAGTGATTTCAGCTTGTTGCAGTATGAGGATGAAGAAGAGTAGAGTAGCAGTCTAATTTGCTATATATTTAGACGTAAATTGGAATGCTTTTTGTGATGTTACTTTAGGAAAATGGCGTACCAAGGGACAGACTATCATAGCTTTATCCCGCATGACCATACCACCCAAACTGTATCCTCTCTGTCTTATGTCTGCTGCCACCAGTTTACCATCAGTGGGTGATTTGATTTGGTGTTCACTTTAGTCATGTTGTATTACAAAAGAATGGAAGCTTGCTCTTATTTCTGTTGCTGAAGTTATCCAAAATATTGAAAGTTTTTACTTTCAAATTCTGTTTGCTGCAACACAGTATGGCTAATGATGTTTCCTTTTTTTTCTCCCTGAAGTTTTGGACGCAAGGCAAGAAAGATCTCCCAAGGTAAATTACCTGGATCCAAATATTTTAGGATTTGCCACCCAAGATGAACCTAGAAATTTCCCCATGGTGGGAGGGACATGAAACTGGAGCATTACCCATTCATTCTTTCTTCTAGATTATATTTACCATGCATGACTGCTATACGCAAGGGACTTGCTCACATTGTTGTTATAAAAAATTTCACTGATAGATTACATGTCATACTATATGGCACTATATAATGTATTTGACCGATTAAAGAGGATGGAATTTGGGTTCTGAAGCTGGTTAAAGGTCATGTCAGGCATGGCTTATCGAGCATGATTCAGGTGAAAGCATGGTTTAGGTGCAAATTAGCATGGCTTTTTATTCTCTTGATTGATTGTAAACTGGCATCCCGGGGGCATTGGCTGATATGAATATCAATACAATATTGTTTGAAAAGTTGGACCTTTCTTATTTTATATTGCTATGGGTTTTAATTACTTTATAATAAAATTAGATTGAAATTTAATCTTATTTTTAGCACATCGTCTGGTGTCATGGAACTTTTGATATATTCATCAATGTGCTTTGCTGAAGGTATTCCGATACTATTAGTTTCACAAGTTCTTCAGCTTTCCATTTCAATTTTGCATGACCGGTGTCCTGGTTTGTAGCTTTCCCATCGAGATACCTTTCTTTTTCTTTTATTGAATTAAAAGAAGCTTACAGAGATTTCTTAAAGTTAGTTACAAATAACTTGTTAATAAAAATAAATACATGTATAATTCGAGAATAATTGATAATCTTCAATTAGTTTACTTATGGATAATAAATTGGAGAATCATTGTGCTAAGAGGAAAAGACCCAAGAAAAAAATGATAATCTTTCATCAATTGAGAGAATATTGTTATCGTATGCTGTCCTATCCTTCTAATGATATGTCATTTAGGTGCACAAATCAACACGTGCACCAAGTATTGAAAAGAGATAAGTTGCATTATTCTAATAATAAATATCACCATTCACTTTCCAGGGAAAAGAAGATTTAGTTCTATTCTGGCAGGTTGGGTGATTGGATTCCCATCTCCAATAGCAAGTGAAATAGAAGCCTTTCCAAGCTTCCAGAATGAGTAATGCATTAATGCTGTTCCCGGATTAGCCTTGGGATTAACATGGGTTATCCCTATAGAAGACCTATAATCTAAAGACCTATAATCTAAGTTCAATGTAATTTCGTTGTTAATTAGTTGGGATGGTCAAGCCTTTAACTAGAAAAAAGCGCACAAAAGCCATCAGTAGAACCTTTCCAGGGGATCAAAACTAGTTTAATATAAATATAAACTAAGTCTTGATCAGATGAAGAAAAGGTTCAAATGGTTGATTTTAGCTTAGAAAAGTAGGACAAAAACTGGATCACATGCTGGCATACATATCCATATTCATTTTATTTGATGAATACAGTTATGGATATAGGTATTAATCAGGTATCTATATTATTTTAAATGCATATTGATATAAATTAGATATATGAAGGATTGATATAAATATGGATATAAATTGGATGATTGAATTTTATGACCACAGACTTGAAGATATTACTGAATGAATGATGAATCAAGTTAATAGGATATTAATCTGATTATATATTTTTTTAAAAATTATAAATATTATATAAAATTGAATAGAATTATAAATAGAATCGGATAAACATATGAGTTATCTATCCATATTTATATCTATTTTTTTTTATGAATATAGATATGAATCTGAATATTAGTTGGATGCTTAAATTTTATTATTTTTAATAATTTCGATACTAAATAAATTTAGAGGGATATTATCTGATTATTTTATCCTCATGAAAAAGAGTAAACAGAGGTATAAATCTGAAAAGAGCTAGGCTCCAAAATAGGCACAAATCCAAAGGCCCAAGATGCCATCCCCTTTCAAGCGCATTACCTCCAGAAATGTGTTAGTGGCTTATCACACTAGCATATCCCATGCCACCACCTTCTTCCCAACACTACTCTTCACCACCACCACCACCATCTTTTGAGGTCCACACAACCACCAGCCTCCTAAACTCTTCCCATGCTGTGGTCCTCCCTCTCCCCTCCCTTCCCTCTTCCCCTTCTCTAATCCATCTCCAATTAACCCTATGGAAGAGCCTTACATCTCAAATTGCCTCAACCTCTCCCTCCTCACCCTGTCCCCCACCCACAGCCCCACGACTCCTCCTCGCAAACCCGTGGCGAGGCTTCTTCCCTCGACTATGACGTTGTCGTCATCCTTGCTGCCATGATTTGCGCACTCGTCTGCGCACTCGGCGTGAACTCCATGCTCCAATGCGTTCTTCGATGCACTCGCCGTGCCCTCACCGAGCCCATCGGATGGGTCGCGCACCGCCGCATGAACGCCGGCCTGAAGCTCGAGGACGTCATTGCACTCCCCGTCGCCACCTACATCGCTCCACCACCGCCGTCATCGGGCTCGCCTGCTCCACCACCACCTGGCTGTGCCATCTGCCTATCGGACTTCGCCGACGGGGAGAAGATCCGGGTGCTGCCTGCGTGCAGCCACCGGTTCCACGTCGGGTGCATCGACACGTGGCTGCTGTCGCACTGCTCCTGCCCGACGTGCCGGCACCGCCTCTCATCCTACAGTACTGATGATCCTCCTCTAGAGATTGCAATTGATCCATGATGACCATGCCAACGTTATAGGGGTGTGAGAGAAGTCTTGTAGCTCTGTATATATATAAATATATATGTTTACTTCTCTAAATAACTCTGCGTTAACCTTCCTGTATAACTTTTTAACTGGTAGTGTCTGTAATTAAGCAAGCACTCTTTTGAGAGGAGTAGTCCTACAAAAGTTTTCGCTCTATAACCATATCCTTTAGGTGTTAATTAAGATAATTATGAGCAGTGTTTATGGATGAAGCTAAGCAACAAGACGGCATGAAGCTCTCTTTCTCTCTCTCTCTCTCTCATACACACACACGCTCGCTCATCAGTCACTCACTGGTGAGGCAGTTTAGTTTGGTGGTGCAACAAAGGAAGGGTTCATTGTTATCCATGGAGAGTGATGCACCTCCACCAAGAAGCCACTTGATGATATATATCACCATAAAGATGTGAAGTTGACCTCCGAGTCATCCTGGTTTCTGTGTTGCTTTCTGGATTAATTCCATGAGGATGAGAATATTTTGGGCAAGATAGATTCTAAGTCTTGAACTTGGGACCAGGTTTTCTGATCTATATTCTCTCGTTATTAATCTAGCATTTGACCAACAGAACAAAGTAAATAATTACCTTGGCATATGCATCATGGTGACACCATTGCGAGTTGGTGGCTTGGCCATGTCAGGTATGATCTCTTACGCGTGGAAGTGTAGGACTAGCAATTGCTGCGCTAGCAAGCATACATTATCGTTTGTTTGGAGAGATCATCTCCAAAAGGTGTCACGAGGGTAGAAAGGGTTGGTGACGAGTATATATGCACAAGGATAAAACATAGCAGCTCATTTTACCTCCTATGCCCTTCAACAACATTGGATTAGAAATAGAAGAAATCTAATCTAATATATATATATATATATAAATGAAGGCCTCTCAACGGAGAAGCTTCCATTTGACACGTGGTTTATTAAGGAGAGGAAGAAGGAGACATGTGGACAAAAAACGCAGCGTCTAGGTGCCAAAGCTTCCCTGTCCTCTTGCGCTTCCCTGTTCGCTCGCTTCATAGAGGATTCTCTGTTCACCCGTAGTATCTCGATGAAAGCCGGAGCGCACCGTGTGTGAGCAAGACCCAATGAAAGCTAGAGGAGGATGGAGGAGGCCTATCTCCGTGGGCCAGCGAAGATGGAGGAGGCATGGGGAAACCGTGGAGAAGCCGCGGACTGCCGGCGAGAAGGGTGGGAGGGGAGCCCGTAGAAGAGAAGCCGCGGGCCGTGCCCATAGGGGTGGTGGTGGGTGCGTAGAGGAGAAGCTACAGGGGAGGAGGAGGAAGATGGAGGAGGCCTGCGCATCGCATGGATTAATATACTAGATATATCCTATACGACGCACATCACGTGATAGTATATGTAGCCAATCACTGCTAATTGCTTCTATAGGCCTTATTTATCAAGTATTCAGTTCGATGCATCATTGTACAAACGAGCAGCTATGATTATCTGCATGCATAATCACATGGTGCGTGTAATGTAGTAGTGTAGGATATAATTTCTTTTAAGATGTACTCCACGGCAACAAAAAAATGATCCTGAACATTCACAAGCACTAAGACTAGTCTCTCTCTCCCCCTCCCTCCCTCCATTATCTATATGTGCGTACGTGCGTGCGTTTATAAAGAGAGAACAAACGAAAGGTGATCTGATGTGCTAATTAAGTATACACGTGTATCACGTTGGCCGTTTTAAGATTTAGTCGCTAAGTGGTTATCTAATTTGAATTCCTTGTATGTTATCTCTCCTTTTCTTCCTCCTTCTGATATAGGATAGATAAGTGGGTTATCTTTTACATGGCTTTGTCGGGGGGAAAACTAGTAACAAAGCAATGAAACCGTCCACTAAATAAAGTCCACGAATTGCTATCTATATCAAGAAGAGCTTCTAAACGAATGCAAGTGGTTGTCAGCACTAGATCCGCCTTTGGGCCCCAACACCAAGTTGATATTAAGGTTATCATTCTTTTAGGACTAGTGCTTCGTCGTTATCATCTATGGCTTTACTTTGCTAGTTGCAGTTCTTGCTGATTGGAAAAGAAAGAAGAAAATCTTAGTAAGGATTGGCATACCTTGAAAGTTGAATGATTCTATTCTTTCAAACCAACCAATACAACACAGCAATAATTATGTCTCACACTAGCCTTTAGTTTCATTAGATTCCTTTATATTTTAATTTTGCTTGCAAATTAATCCCTTAATAAATTATGCAAAATTATACTTTAATTTTGCTTGCAAATTAATCCCTTATATTGCATAATTTGTTCCAAAATATATAAATTTAGATGAAGCCAAAAGGATCTAACAGATATGCACTCATCAAAGAACAAAGGTGGAATGTGGGCACCCTCTGGATGAGCCATGCACAATCCTTCCCCTTGTTCCATCATCTGATAACAAAGCTTTGTATTCCATTATGATTATGATAGTGGAGACTTTATCACTTTCAAGATGGCACAAAAGCCTTTTAAAGTGCAGTTGAGACTAACAATCCTGCCATTCGTTCCCTAGAAACTATAGAAAGGCCATTGAAAATGTTATTGTTCTTTTCAGTGCTGCATTCAAGTCATAGTAATACATGGATGGTTTTAATCAAAACTTCGAGCACCCAATACATGCACGCCTCATGCGGATACTGATATGTCCAAGCGAGATCAATAAAATGCGCGACATTTACAATAGAAAAATTGAAATAGGTGTTGGGTATAAAATACTCCCAGCCGAAGTCCGTGAGAGACCAACTCTCCCGGGATCCTTCCGACTCTGCGCGATATTTTTTCCGGGCTCCTTCGGTAGCCAGGTTTCCACGATGTCGACCGAACTCTTCCGACGGACGAGCTCCTTCTAAATCTTCCGAACTTCTCCAAAGACGAGTTCCTTCAGTCATCCGACGGACTGTCTCGAGTGCCCTCCGGACTCCATGATCAGCCAAACTTTCGCAGCGATTGACTGATCTCCGAATTTCCTCAGACTTCCTCCAATGGCAAATTTCTACAGCGATCGAACTTCTCCAATGGTAAATTTCTAAAATGACCGAATTTCTCCAACCGGACTCCATCCACGTTCCTACGGCAGCTAACCACCCTCCGGATTTCACCCGGACTCCCACGGGAGCCGGATTTCTACCCGAACTTTTATTGCAGGTGAAATTTCATCCGGACTCCCACGGGAGTCGGGTTTCTGCTCCGAACTTTCATTGCAGACGGGCTTCTACTGCAAACAGACTACTCCGAGCTCCTACGGGAGCCGGACCTCCGCCTTGCAAGCGGCCTACTCCGAACTTCTACTACCGACGGTCTACTCTGAATTTCTACTACGCGCGGTCCACGTTGGATCTCTACTATAAGCCTCCATCCGAGCTTCTATTGTAAATGAATTCTTTCCGGACTTCTATTGTAGGCGAGCTTCAGCTGAGCTTCTTCAATAAGCGATCCCCATCGGGACCTCTACAAGAGCCGGACTTCGCCTGAACCTCCACGGTGAACAGATCACGGACGAACTTTCACAACGAATAGGCTCCAACAGCCAGGTCTCCACAACGGCCAACCGTCTCTGGTGTCTGCCGTACCCCCCCAGCCATCGACCTCCGATAGTGTCGGCCAGACTTCACCAACGCCGCCCGAGCTTCTACAGAATTCTCACGAAGTCGGACTTCACCAACACCGCCCAAGCTTCTACAGAATCCTCACGAAGCCGAACTTCACCAACTGAAAATTTCCATCCGAGCTTCTACAGTAGATGATTTCCGCCTGCAGCACCCAACGATAATGAGTTCGCCAGCAACCTCAGAAACATCCGAGCTCCTTTCAGGCAGAAAGCTACCCCCAACCGAGCTTTGGCCGACGGGACCGAACTCTCTGGCAAGCCACAATGATAGCCACGACTCTGCTCCACTTCCTGTAACGGATTCCACGCGGCTCCACTACTTTCTGGCAAGTCACGACAATGGACACCACTTCACTCTCCATAACGAATCACACATGGCTCTGAACAACCTCTGACGTCACTACTCTCCGTAACAAACTCCACGTGGCCCCGAACGGCCCATTGCCACACGGTTACAGGCGTCGCTGTCAATCAGTTACACTCTCCGTCTATAAAAAGGGGACCCCAGATACGTTCTTCTCTAAGCTCAAAACTCTATCTCAAAACTCTACTGAAATTTCTATTCGAGCACTCTATTTTTGTTGAGGCAGAAAACTGACTTGAGCGTCGGAGGATCTTGCCGGAGCAACCCCAACTCCGGTTTAGACTTCTTTGCAGGTCCCGACGGCGACCGCGGCACCTCCGACTCCAGCTTCTCTGGTGCCGGCAG
Organism: Elaeis oleifera; assembly: GCA_000441515.1. Classification (NCBI taxonomy): domain Eukaryota; kingdom Viridiplantae; phylum Streptophyta; class Magnoliopsida; order Arecales; family Arecaceae; genus Elaeis; species Elaeis oleifera. The sequence continues at coordinate 11,189 of KE506669.1, read as the reverse complement.
AATTTTGCACCAACAGGATTGGCGCTAGAGGAAGGACTCCTGTGTCTTCGCAGTACCCTTGTTCTTAAGGGAGTGCTCAATGGAACCGCCTCCAACCATCTTCTCCGACATCTTCTTCTTTGGTCTCCTGCCGGATTTCCACCTGATGCCTCCCTGAAGGGCATCCACCAGGCGATCCACGGCCTCCGCGGTCAGATCCCAGCGAGCTCCGCAAGCTCTAGCCTCCTCGCCAGTTTTCCAAGCTCCTTGCCCTCCGGCAGCAGCGGTCGACATGGAGTAGTTTGACTTGCTGGTTCAACAGGTTAAGGGCCTCACTGAAGCGGTACAGGCCATGCAGCAGCAGCCACAGCAGCCGCAGGCATCGGTGCGGCTGGAAAGAGTGTCGTCGGAGTTTCAGAATCCGGTAACTGGGCGGGCCACTTGGGCCAGCCGCCCCGTCTTCCCCAGAAAGGAAAAGCAGAAGGCGGAGGGTCTTCCGTCCGATCATGATTCCACCCCCGGAGAGTCCTTACCGCCAGTCCACCAGAAGACTCTCGGGGCTTGCGGTCAAGAGGACCTCCTGGATCAAAGATTTTAGGAGATGAACCGACGGATCAAAGAGCTCCGCCGTGCTCCCACTGCTTACGGTGAGGACATTTGTACTGACCCTCCTTCTTTCAAATGATCATGCAGGAGCCAATCCCGCCGAACTTCAAGCTCCCCAATTTGAGAGTTACGACGGGACCTCGGATCCAGTTGATCACTTGGAGGCCTTCCGGACCATGATGCTGCTCCACGGCGCACCAGATGCCATCTTGTGCCGGGCTTTTCCGTCCATCCTGAAGGGAGCGGTAAGAAATTGGTACTCGACACTGAAACTGGGTACAATCTTCTCCTTTGACCAGATGAGTCACCAGTTCGTGGCTCATTTCGTCAGCAGCCGGCGTCCCCGGTGAGGTTCGAAGTCCCTCATCAACATCAAGCAAAAGGAGGGAGAATCCATCCGAGCCTACATCAACCGCTTTAACACCGCCGCTTTGGAGGTCCGAAACCTGGACCAATCGGTTGCAATGGCTGCCCTAAAGGGCGGCCTATAAAGAATGACCTCCTCTTCTTCCTGAAAAAGAAGTATCCCAGGGACTTTGCTGATCTGCTGGCTCGAGTCGAAGGATATGCCCGAGCAGAGGAAGCCTTCAAGCTGAAGGATGAGGAGGCCGCGAAGGAGCGGCAAGCGGGCGACTCTGGTAAGCTCGCAGTCGAAAGAGGGCCGGACGAAGTTCGACCACGCTCCCGAACTCCCTCCGGGCATAAGCGCGTCCAAACTCCTCCCCGAGCACGCAGGCAGAGAAGCCCGGACTGCAGAGTCCGGCGGGGTTCCCCCCCAGGAAGATTTCGCAACTATGCCCCTCTCAATGCCTCGAAAATCCAAGTGTTGATGGAGGTCAGGGAGCAGCTGTCGAGGTCGGAAAGGATGCGCACGTACCCCGAAAAGCGCAACCCCA
>KE506668.1:128978-144544 GCA_000441515.1 Elaeis oleifera | reverse complement strand
AATTATAATTATAGAAATTATAAATTAAAATTAAAATAATAACTAATAAAATTTAATAGTATATAATTAATAGTATATATAAAAATATATATAAATAATATTAATAAAAAATAAAGAAGTATAATATTTTTATCAAAAAAATTAATGAGAGATAATTTTGTCAATATCAAAATTTATCTTTTTTCATCCTTTTAATTTGAAAGGATGTAAAATAGTGAGATAATTTATTTTTTTATTCATTCTTTCAATCTTATTTATCTATCTTTTATGATCCCAATCAAACACAACAGTAGAGTTTGATGGATCGGTGGGATAGAAATAAAGTGCATTAGCTTTGTATTTACGTCCTCAAGAGTGGATGGAAAAAGGCGACGGGTTTACGAAATGGAAGGCGATAAACGTATTCGATAGCTTCTTGCGGAATAACGGAAGAGAACTATCAGCATTTGGTAGGGAAAGTAGCGTGTTATCTATCCCACCAATTGCCCAAAAAATGACTACGGCACCTATTCAAATAAGTCCAAGACGCGCATTTTCGGATGGTCCTATCGTGTCGTATTTGGGAGAGAGACCTTACCGTATCATAGCGACCAGCGGGGAAATAGTCTACCAAGCAGAAAGGCCGTTTGGCATGATGAGGGAGGAATACGGGTTCTGGAAAAGCTATTTAGCGGGACGAGGATTATCCAAACACAAGGGGCAAACTAATCTAAGATATAACGGCAAGTCAAGGTGATATATAATTACATATAATTTTGACAAGAGAAAAAGCCCTAGGTCTTGTTCGCTAGTGTTTTCGGCACGTCTCGGCTCGTTCAAGCCGCTCCGCCGCCTCCGGTGCTCTTCTATTTCTTGGATTCTGAGGAGGTCGAGCAGGCCTCGTTTCTTCTCGTAATTTTTAACCCCGAGGAGGAAGCAGAAGATTCCGATCGCCGAGAAAAGAAAGGATGGTGAAAGTAGTGCCCTCCGCCTGTGTGTGTGTTTTTAAAACTTTTTTAATTAAGAGCATGCGTCTTGGGTTTCTGGTTTTAATGCCATCTCAAACCTAATCCTCGTTGTTGCCATCTCTTTCTCTCTAATTCTATTTATAAGCGTCCGATGCCGTGATGTTCGTTTTATTGTGACCTTTGACTTATAGTCGTCGTATTCAGGATTCTTCTTTTTAGTTAGTAAGATCTATTTTTCGTTAATTTGAACAGACATAAAGGAATAAAATGATCGAATGAGAGCGTGAGTTGATAATGAGCACCAAAATACCGTTTTAGTCACCAAATTCTCGAATTTAGCTTATCCGATATTGGAAATTTGTTACTTTAAAGAAGGCATCCTATCATCCTAATTGTATTGCTGATTCTTCTCTTCTTTTTCCATGTGAAAATTTCAGAGGTTCCAACAATCCAATGAGATAATAAAAGCAACGGAAACGTGACATGTCTAGATCACTGCCTAAGTGGAATTTTTAGCTGAATATCCATCTTTTTCTGTAGGATACCGAGGCCTACATTGGAGGGCATCTAAAAATAGCTCCAGATGTTCGTGATGCTCTTTTACATGGTAATGCAGTTGTTGCTTTGGAGTCAACTATAATTTCGCATGGTAAGCATGGATGATAAAGATGATTTGTGCGATACAAATTATCTAGCACCTTGTGAATCCATTCGTTTGTAAATATTTTGTTCCTTGGATTGACTTGTACCACATATTGCACGTATTGATCATCAAGAGTGTCAAGTTTATGCTTTACTAGCAATAGTGTGTTAGATGATACAGTAATTGATATGAAAATGCACACATTTACGAAGTAACTATCATTTTCTGAATGATGCCAACGTTTCAATGGAAAGCATCAAAGCATTGTAAATTATTCCAGTTAGCTAAAGTTCAAGCGAGCCTGTTGTGTATGTAATTATTGCCACAACCATGAATGTCAGAAATAATTTACCTTCCTTTATGTTCTTCATTTTCTGTTTTCAAAGTGCAATTGCAAACAGCGGATGTGGACTGACACAGAATCCTAATTGACATGGTGGGTTATCCTAATCCAGAAATAAATATGAAATTGGCAAAAACTGGCATAGATTCTCCATTACTATGAAACAGGCTGACTTAAGTGAGGTCCATGGTGGATTGTCCCAATCGAGAATCTATATTATTGATTTCAATTCAATACTAAAAGTTTCATATTTCAGAGAGTACTTTTGTATCAACTTAATATAAAATAAATTTTGCTTCTAGAGTTTGATGACAAATTGTTAATTGTGCATCATATAAGTTGAGAATCCACACCATTGATCATTATTTACCGATCCTAAAATACTCATCGGCCGGAACCCGACTGGCTTTGAATGTTTTAGGCCATAAATTAAATTAAAGCCTTGTATCTTGCCATTTGAATCATCCATTTATGATTGGTTGATAGATGGTCAAGAAATTTTAGACATTTTAATATTGTAGGTTGTGATTGATGGTCTGGATTCACACAGGAGGTGTCCATGGTACATGCTTAAAGAAGCCAATAAAGAAGCCTACTCCATGAAGCCCATTGGGTGAAGCTTCTTTTGCTTTCGTGCATTTAGCATTTGTTTCGCTGCTTAGCAGTCGCATTAAATATTGTCATTAGATTTGTTATTGTTATGGTGGTGGTACAATTAGTTCTTCTAGTTTTGGGTGTTGTTTCTCTTGAAAAAGTGGGAAGACCCTTTGAAACTTGTTTCATGTATACTTTGCTTGCCCTAAGTTAGAAGGATGCTACATCCTATGCTTATGTGAAGACAAATCATGCATGGAGAAGGTGATTCCAGTATTTTTTAAGTGAAGCTTGTATTCCTCTTCATTTAGAACAATGTTGTTAAAAGTTGCCATCGAGTTTTTTGAGCAATTCCATGGCCTCGGTGCCTGGTGCTTTCTTGGGTTTTATGTGAGGCATATCTACCCAAGCACCTAGGCTGGTGAGATTGTGGCCATTCATTGCAATGTCCCACCAAGGAACATGCCTAAAGATGCTTGTAATAGTAGCCCATTTCATGACGCCCACTCCATGAGGCCTAATGTTTGAAACTCCTTATAGTGTCATGCATTTAGCATATCATGTTCATTTGTATTGGTGTTAGATATTAAGGATGGGTTTTGTAACCATGAACTTCCAAGTAGGTCTTTCGTTTTGTGTTGCTTCTCTTGAAAAACTGGGAAAAACTTTCTGAAAGTTATTTCAATATTTATGTTGCATGCATATAGGAGGGATTTTCCATCCTATGCTTATATAAGGGCTAGTCGTGGATGGGAAGAGGCAATCAATGCAGTTTTCGAAGGAAGCTTTTGTTTCTTTTCCTTTAGAAGGAGTTTTTCTAAATTTATATATGCATCTCTTAGTGTGTACCCTTGTATTTTCTCCTTTTCGCAAGCTAAGCCTTTATCTGCCTCTGTCATCATGGGTACTCAAGTTGGATGGTCCAGCATGTATTTTGCACTTGAAGGATTTAGCCTTATTTCTATCTGACAAGGTTTTATCTACTTCTTTTTATGTGAACGTCGAATTCTATGTATTTGCACTATGTATTCGTTGTTCCTGCAATACCAAATATTATCTGTGTACCGCATTTAGGTTCTCTCAATCACTAATATCTTTTTGTCATTTGCATTAGGTATGCCCTATCCAGAGAATCTTTGTACTGCAAAAGAGGTTGAGGCTGTTGTGAAGGAGAATGGAGCTATTCCTGCAACTATTGCCATTCTAGATGGTGTTCCATGCATTGGTAATTTTCTTAGATACATTGTTCTATCTTTCTATTGTTTTCATGTAGAAATCATATTGCATTGGTGATTTTCTTTGACATATTTTTCCATCTTTCTATTGTTGGCATGTAGAAATAAATCTGTATTCTTTACACATGACCAGAATAAATTGAGAATTATGGTAACGGTTATAAGCAAAACCAACATGCTTTGGCTCAGATGCTGTTATAAAAGGAAATACCAGAGAACATGATATAGAATTTAGAACACAAGTGACACCGAAGGAGTCAGAGATGTTAGCTGATTTTAGGGACTGAGATTTTCCAAACAAGTTTTTTGCTACTGTGATCTTTCTGTACAAAAGGGTGGACAGATGCCAGATTTATCCAGGTGGTTTTGTACCATTCTAGATGAAGTGGCTCATTCTAGATTTATCCAGGTGGTTATTTGCCATTCTAGATTTATCCAGGTGGTTATTTACCATTCTAAATTTGGTATGTTGTTAGTCATATAGATAAGGAGTCATGGGACTTGCATCAATTGAAAACAGTGCGATGGAAGAGCAATTGAGAGAGTTTGGGCATTTAACAACTTAGAAGGTATTGGCGAGAAGAGGTGCTAAAGTTTGTCTTGAATAATTCAGAATGTGGAGAAGGCATAAGATCATGGATAAAAATTGTGAGAAAGAACTTCATGAAGATTGCAATAATGCTAAAAGTAATGCCCAATAACATTTTTTTTGTGAATAAGGATCTGAAAATCAACCGCAAATGGTTGAGATAAGGGTTAGTGGTTATGGGATATGATTGGACCTACTTGTACTTGACTTTGATTTTATTTTTTATTTGTTGGCAGTTTTAAGAAGGTAAAATTGAAAAGCTTTCTCACTTTTATTCAACATGATACAAAACCTATAAGATTACCATTATTCTTAGTGAGAAATCAAAGGGGGCTACCATTGATGTAGTGTTGTGTTGTCATGCAGATGTTTACCATATTCTGTTGTCTTATCTTATTTGAAAATTTATCCTCTTAAAATCTCTACCTTAGTTCCCTTTTTCTTTCAGATTTTTAAAAGCCTACGTTACTCCTAATTGTACTCGGGGGTAATACAATCAAGATATGCAAATCATAATTAAATACTTTATGATTTCTAGCATGTATAGATCAGGAACAAGAAGAGGGATTATCAAATTAAATACTTTATCATATACTTTAGCACACAGGCACAATGCATACTGTTCATTTTGTTGGTTACATGAGTCAGATACTACCAGAATATGTGATATGTGGTCTCTAGGAATTTTTTGCAGTTTAGATCAAGATCAGTACTGTCGATCTTTGATTTAAATACTCAATCATTGATTTTGGTCTTGAGAAAAGTAGATACCCTCTCCTTTCAAGATGAGCATAGTCCCTATCCATACGTATGCATGCATGCATGTATATATGCATTCGTACTTTTCACAGATTTGCTGTATTGTGTTGTATCCATATCACATATCCGTCTCTTAGAGGATTTCATCATAATTACATGCGATGCTTGTACTATATTTATGAAATAAATTTCTGAACCATTTTGAGCATGGATGGGTCTGAGCCTTTGAGGCAGATCGTGGATTCGGGCTTTTGAGCCCTGTATATCATACTTAGGCTCAATTGTGTTAAGCTAATTCAGCAAGCTGATTTCCCTAATCACTTTTGGTGTTGAATTGGCTGTCTTATTCATGAGCATGGGCTTTTGTCAGAACTTGGCTGTACCACTAAATAAATGCAGTTTTCTGCATTGTCTGGATTGTCTAATCCTCTAGACATTGGTTCAACAGAATTGCTCATCATTTTGTAACCACAATTGTACTATGAGTTTGTGCTCTGGAGGCACTTAGGTTATTAGATGCTTGGTTCCCACAAGTGTTCTCTTATACTCCACATTCATTTCAAATGGTTCCTTATAACTTTATCTCAGGACTGAATAATGAACAACTGGAAAGGCTTGCAAAACTTGGAAGGAAAGCTCAGAAGGCAGCTCGCAGGGACATTGCACATATTGTGAGTGATGTTTAATCCAACTTTTCCTTCTTTCTTTTAATGTTGTATTATTAGAAAACTTTTATAGGTTTATTGTCAAAATGCTCTGTTAAATAAATTTGATATATGGTGTAGGTTTTCTGTAATGTTTGGAATTAGCTCAATAAACATATTAAACTATTTCTTTTGTGCAAATTGTACGTAATTATATTGACTGCACGTTGCTTCTACCAAGATTAAGCTGAGTAATGTTCACATGTGTTTTGTTGTTTTACAATTGGGCAATCTGAGATTGAAATTGTTGACGATTGCTTGGAATCTTATGGAAGCAGCATTACCATCTACTACTTTTCCTGATTTACCCATTGATGGTTCATCGACTACTAGCAGTAAACTCCCAAGCTGTGCACGAAGCTCCATGGAGGAGGTCCTCCATCTCATTCTCCACACTACATGCATCACACATGGCATGTTTGAGTATTGTATTATGATTGTTCAATTTTGCTAATGAATTGGAGTTTTTCATTTAACAGGTAGCAGCTGGAGGAAATGGTGCAACAACTGTTTCTGCAACCATGTTTTTTGCAGCTAAGGTAGTATCTAGTGTTAGCTCACTCTTTCTCTCCCCCTTCCCCACCAAATATTTATGTAGCTAATCTTTAATCACAGAGAACTCGTGGGTCATATGGAATTTCAGCTCCTATACTATTTGTTTGTTTAGTTTATCCAGTTCATAAATCCACTGGGGGCTGGCAATTTTTGCCTTCGATAATTGCATGCACTTACTTTTCATTGCTCCAATAAACTATTGCAGGTTGGTATACCAGTTTTGTTACTGGGGGAATAGGAGGAGTGCATAGGCATGGAGAACAGAGTAAGAATACCTAATTCATTTATATTAAGAATTCAATGTGTAATGGTGGTTTCATGAGTAAGGAATGTGAAATTTAATCATTTCTTAATAATTGGCAACTAGAATGAAAATTATAATCGTGCATATTTCTTAGTTATTTTGACGTCACAAATGCATGAAAGTTGACAAAAGATTAACCTACTGTTAGTTTTATTAGTTAATCCAGACTATTTTATACTCTCAAATGCATATGCATCTCTTGTTTCACTTTAGCATAAGGATGTACACTGTATATTTTATAAATTCTGTGGATACCTGTTGACTTCTCTTCCTATCATTAGCTATCTAATTTTGGATTCAAATTTTTATCTCTTCATTTCATTAATTGTTTTGTCTTTTCTTTTTTGTTGCATGCAGCAATGGATATATCATCTGATCTCACCGAACTAGGAAAGACTCCTGTCGCAGTTATCTCAGCTGGTGTGAAGTCAATTTTAGATATTCCCAGAACCCTAGAATACCTGGTATTTATAATCATTTTACATGAAAATTTAAATTTATGGCATGCTTTTGTGATATAAGTAAATCATTAAATCTCATGTCGATAGACTACAATAGACTAGATAAGTAACTGTGCCCAGTTCTGGTTTGCCAATCCCATTGTGGTAAGTCAAATATCCTAGTAAAAGTTAATGAGAAATTTATAATATATTATAGATGAAAAATAACTACACATTACATGCCTATTTGGTTGCACTGGAATGGCCGGAGTGGGAAGTGACCACTTCCAGAGAAGTGAGTTCTAAGAAGTTACTTTTGATGAAGTGAGACTTGAGACATTTGGTTTGTCTGGGAAGTAAATGCTAGGGAATGGTAGTTTTAAGACTTTGGGCACTTAGTTGCTGGGAAGTGGCTGGAGCATAACTAGCTTCTAGCTAGTTCTTTTGTCTGGCGGTACTGGAAGTGCTGTGATTAGTCACACATGACATGACTAGTAAGGTTACCCCGAACCTTGTGATGTATTATAATGGTTAACATTATAATATTAGAAAAAACAGTGATCCTATCCCCATTAATATTGGCTTTATGTACATAATACCAACCACCAAATAAACATCTTGTTGTTATATTTAATCAGGGACTTTTAATAATAGATGGAGCTTTTATATTTGCTCATGCAAATAAGTAATAAAGTCAAAAAATATACAGTATGAACTTCGTGGAGAAATTTGAATGTTGCTATTATTGAAATATCAGCCAATAGCACATGGAGGGGACTTCTCACCTTGACCTCCTATTACCCTATTTTATGTACCAATACTTGGAACTTGTTCTTTCCCAATCTCTATCTCTCTTATAGCAAACTTGTTACAAAAAGGTAATACATCAGATAATACATCTTCTCTCAATTTGAAGAGCCCATATTGGCATGTAACTCCCAACAACTGCAGCTTGACAAAGGCATAAATGTATCTACAGTAGACATAGGGACAATATTCTTCGAAGGATTTAGATATTATTGGCTCAGAATATGTCAGTTTCATTCATTGTAGTAGTGGGAAAAAACACATCAGGTAATTTCTCCAAGTTGCTTATCTTTGAACCTCACTTCTCATCATTGCCAAGAGGTATTTTGCAGCTGCAGTTGTCCAATACTATGGAAGGCCATCCACTTGCAACCACCAGTGATATACGAACAATATGGCTAGTGAATCTATCATAGAAGACCAAAATACAACTTCAATGTAACAGAATATAACGTATAAATCAAAGCAAGACAATGGAACCATAGAAGTCAAATAACTTATCATGTAGAACCATCAAAAGAACTTAGGAATATGCTAACCAGATGCCTATCAACGTGGACTAGATAGGAACTAGTGAACCTGTGCCAATAACAAGTAATAGGTACCTACAACTACAAATAGTCAAGTAATAGGCACCTGCATACTGCATTAACACAAACAAGCCAACAATCCACCCATTGTATGTGAAGAAGGAGTAGGAACTTGTGAGTCTGTGCCTGTAACAATTAATAGGCACAAACATAACTCATAAGAGTCTAGCCATGATAATAAACCAACAATCGACTTAGAATTTTTGGTTCCTCATTGGGTGTTGGTGGCTGCACACCAGATGATGTTCCCCTCAGCTAATACCCATCCGTACATCCACATAATTGTCGATTAACCTGTTTGTTGTAGTGGTTGCCCAACACTAAATTGATGGGGCATCAAATAACTACAGCCTGTAGGCATAATACCTGCATCATAATATAATCAGCCATGGCCTACAACATTTAATAACATATACATGGAGTATGACAAATAACATACTAGTTATCAAATAACAATATAATATGTCCAAAAATATTAACAATGGGGTTGCCAAGTGGACAGCCATAACATGTCCTCAAGTATCAGTAATAGAGCTGCAAAACAAATGGACAGCCATAACACAGGTATCAGATTCCAAATAATGCCACAAGTCTCAAAAACAGAAGTGTCATCAAGTCATAATCATATAGAGTATTGAACCCAAAATCAGGAAGAGGATTGAATGAAGAGTGGATGTTTGCCAACGGTAGCCTGACAACTCGCAGAAAGTCCCTTATTTTATCTTCTTGAATGAAGAGGGGAAAGATTTTCTCAATCTCTCAACAAGATCTTTGATTTCAATTAAAAGATCTCTTGTACTCTTATGCTAAACGTGAAATCTCAAAGAATAGCCTGTAGGTGTCACATAAAAGATGAGTTCTGTCCTAATTTTGGCCTTTTTAGTAAAAGATCTCTTTTTATGTCATGAAAATCCCCATTTTCTAGAGCAAGGGAAGGCATTGATGAGCAAATGTGGGTTTGGGGAGAGGAGGGGAAGATGCTGGTATGCAGGTGGCATGGGGGCCAAGAGAGATTACAAGAGGGGAGAGGACTGCGGAGTGTCCCCCCTAAAGTGGTGAGATGAATTGAGAGGCTTGAAGGGGTTGGGAGCTGGAAGTTGAAGCCGGGTAGTGAGAGTGTGCACTTCAAATCAATTTGGCCAAAGCTGCTGAAGTGCCAGTGCTGCTATTTTAGGGCTGAACCTGCTTCGCAATTTAGTTCAGTCGAACTGGGTTTGGGGACCACTTTGCGCATTCAAATAGCCGAACTAGGCCAATTGGGCAAACTTGCAGGTTGTGCAGTCTAGTTCGGTGCAACCAAACATGCCCCAAATGTTAGAACTTTGGTAAAAGATTTGATGATTCTAGAAACAATGATGGGCATCCAAATCAATAATCCATACCACTGACTTTAATCTACACTTGGAAAATGTTGATGCAACCTAGGGCCACGTTTTGATGGAAAAAGAGAAAGAAAACGTACAAAACAAAATAACAGCGAAAGAAAGAAGAAACTCTCTTCTGGAGTTTTTGATGCAATACCGAAGAAAAATAAACCGAATACAACATTGGCCAAAAGGGCGTATTTATAGAGTAAAAGTCCTAACCTAAATGTCTAAGGAATCTGAAACAAAATAGGAAAAAGATTAAGGCAATGATTAAGACTTCTAATTTGTTTAGGATTCTTCTGGGCTCCCGTTGACTTGTCAAATAATAGAATTTTACCCCAAAATTGGATGTAAAGGTGAAGCGGTCAGACTCCTAGAGCACGGAAAGAGCTTTTCAAATTAGAATCTTATAAGTGATTCTGACACGAGATGAGAGAGTTATGTCTGTTCTCGTGTGGTAGGGTCAAAATCGACGGGGTCAGGTGCAATCAGCCTAATTTCCAATCCTTTCGGGCCCGATCCAGTAAATCAAGGTATCTGTCTGCTATGGCATCTACATCAAATGCCTAGAAATATAAAAGCATAATTTTGGAGATGTTAAACTATGAATTTTGTAAAAATGCAAAAATGGATGTTGCCTATTTTGCCAATGTACTAAAATACATGATGTGGCATTAATTGGAGAATCCCCTGTATTGTTCATTATTTATACATGTTAAAACATATATGATGGAAATTGGAAAATCAACTTATTTTGGTGCTTGGATTGTTGTAAAATATGGTTTGGTATCATTTAAAGCCATTTAGTTTTGCACCCACTGGATAAGTATTTTTAGTGTTATAGATTACAATTAATGATGCAAATGTTCAACTTGGAATGGCCCATCATGGATTTAGAATTGTTAAATATTTTACCAAATATTTAATATTTAGTATGTAGTTAATCCAGCATACAATAATATTTTCAAAAGCACCTTGATGGAATGGTGAAATACAATGGAATTAGAAGAATGTAAAGTTCTCATTTATATGACAATTCCCGAATTAAGGAATGCCCATCTTACTAAATATCAGAATGAAAGAATTTGGGAATAGTTAAACAATATCTCAAAAGTTTGAAGGAGTACTATGACAATGACTGATGCAGAAGTTCTCCAATCTTCGAATACCTTCTGCACTGGTCCATATTCCAGTTTTCTCAAAATATCTAGCTTATTTGAAATAGAAGTTTGTTTTGCAAATGACAGTTCAACCATTTTGGCCATTCAGATGTAAAATAAGAGCCATTTATATGGTGTCATCTTTGGTATTTTCACATCTTGGACATAGATAATGAGTGATTCATCTAGTGAGTTGTGTTTTGGTTGTCCACTTACTCCTTATAGCCACCTGATTTTAGGGAATACCGATAATTACTATTGCCCTATTACCATCCTCACTTTCCATCAACCTGACATCATGCATTATGTTAATAAGTGCTATTAGAATCGTGTGCTACATATTTTGGGCAAATAAGCTCAAAGTTTCAAACTTTTATGCAATTTGACAAAATGCCAAACTTGATTCCACCTCAGGCATTCTAGTTCATCTTTAATGGCTTCCATTTAAACAATAAAGGGGCTGTTCACTAGTCATCAATGACCAAGTGGGGAGAACAATAAAAAGTCTATATTTCATGCCTTTGTAATGTTTTGACTGACTATTGTTTCAATAAAAATTGATTGCATTTTACCTTAATCAATCAGATAGATCTTTTACATTACATATTTTTTTGTTTAACCACTTGAAATGGCTTCTTGATATGTTGAACCATGAATTCACTGGAAAATGAGGACTTGGTCTCCTTATTCTTATACTAGAAACTCGAAACTTCTCCCATAAATAACTTAAGTTTAGTTAGAATATGAGAATAGAGAATAACCAAACTTCCATATGCAATTTAAATAAGTGGTTATGTGCTTTAAATATATATGCAGCACATTTACTAAAGTTGCTTAGTCCTTGATCATTCAATTCGGTGGTGCAAGATGCTTTCAAAGGTCCTAGTTTAACTTGGGGATTATGGAATCAAATGTTTTATTAGCAGCTTGAAGGAAATTCTCTCATGCACAGACATTTACTATTCTACCTTGTCTCCACTAATGAAACCCAAACTTATCTATCCATTGTGCTCGTTATATGGATATGCCTGCAATCCATAACCATTACCACAAGAAAAACTGTAACTTTCTTGGTATTCCTTTTATTCTCAGCAAGTGCTTGACATGATATAGGCTGTTAGCAATCAGAGCAGTAGAATAGTTATACATGAGCTGTGTAAGCATTTTTGGATAAATTCCATTTTATGCTAGCACTACTCCAGTTATAAATATCAAGCCGTCTTAGCCATATGCGGGTGGGTTTATGCATTCTTGTTCATCAATTCTTCCTATAGAAAGCAATCTCTAGTGTTATACAAGTCTTTCCATGTTCTTCAAGACAATTTCCATCCATGTGATTATGTCCTTTCATCCTTTTCTTTAGAACTTGCACATGCTTGTGCACCTCTCCTACTAGCAGTGATTCCCAATGTATGCTTGAGATCATGGTATTCCGTACGGACCTGAATCGGCTGGTATACTCCGTATCGAGCCGTACCTGTGGGGAGCCGGTTCGGTTCAGATCGGATTTTCGAAAACGGACTGAACCGGACCGAACTGATCGGTTCGGTATGGTATCCGTCAAAACCGCTCGATACTGGGCGGTTTGGTCCGGTTCGGCCCGATTTTCCTTTATTAGTGCCGGTGGTGGAATTTTTTATTATCGGTACAGTACGATCTGGCACAGTACCATATCGGCTGGCAACCAACATGGATTCCGATATCGAGTCCATGAATCTTGTTTGAGATGCTTCTACCATCTGAAATGGTTCTTCCTTAATTGGTGCAACCTACAGGTATACACTTCAAGAAATATATACTTCCATGTTTTCCCATATATCCAGTTCAATTCTCTTATGTTTACCACATCCATATGTAAATCACCACAACCATAGTATAAGGTACTTTGCAAACTTTATACTAGGTGCATTTAAGGTAATTTCATCGAAGAATTTGATGATCCAAAAAAATGCTTTAAGTATGAGTTCTAGTTTTCACTAGTATGTATATTACTTCACAAAAGTATTACTTCTGCTACATTTCCATCCAACGAAGAAAAGAGAGAAGAAAGGCATGTTATATGGTTTTGGCTTTGAGTGTGTTATGATGAAAGAAAAGGTTTGCTCGAAAAATGATGAAAGAAATAAACTTTTCTATTGTCACAATGCAATAAGTGAATCTGTATTTCTTAATGCAGGAAACTCAAGGAGTGACTGTTGCTGCTTATAAGACTAATGAGTTTCCTGCATTTTTCACAGAACGCAGTGGATTCAAGGTGATGATATATTTTTCATTTGTTTAATATGTGCTAGCATAGTGCAAAATTGCCAATTCTATAGAACTTCTTGGGCAGTTCTTTCTTCATGAAATTTTTAATAATTTGTTATGCTTTTTCTGCTTTATCGATGTCAACTTTTTTTTTTAATGTAATATGGTGGAGCTGTATTTACTCGTACCAATTTGTCTATTTGTCCTAATTTAGCCAAATCGTGAGTAGGGCTGGAATTGGGCTAGGCCAAGTTGGGTTTCCATGTTACTCAAGCCGGTATTGAAATATTTTTAGACTTTAAGCTAAGCCAAGGCTTGAAAATTTTTCCTAATACCAGCTTGAGCCCCAACCCGAGCTCGATTGAAGCATTATCATGTTGGCCTAGATTAAGGCTCGAGCCTCTCTCTCATCGATGCAACATGAGAGAGAGAACATGGGGAGAAGAAAGGAGAGAGATTGGGAGAGAGTGGAAATCGAGAGAGAGAGAGAGATGCTAGGGATTAGTGCTAGGGATTAGGAGGGAGAGAGGAGAGAGGATAGAGAGATCGGGAGGAGAGAAGGGAGAGATTGAGAGAGAGAGAAGACAATGATCAGGATAAAGGGGGCTAGAGGACGAGAGAGATAGAGAGAGATGGTAGAAAAGGGATGCTAGGGTGAGGGCGGAGATAGATAAGGGGGCGCTGGAAAGGGAATTGTGGAGAGAACGGAGAATAGGGTTGGGCCGGGTTGGGCTTCATCATAGTTGGACTAGTTCTAGAAAATTTTGAACTTCAGGCTAGGCCAAAGATCAATTTTTTCCCCTAAATTTTTGTAGAGCTCGAATTTGAGCTTGTCTCGAAGCCCAATTTAGCTCATTCAGATCTACACCTAAGCCAAACAAGAGAGTTGGTGGGAGAGGGAGGAGAGAGAGAGACAGAGATCAGAAAGGAGCAAGAGGGGTTACGATAGGGAGGGGAGGAGGAGATGGAGAGAGATTAGAAGTGAGAGAGGGGAGCAAGTGGTGAGAGATTGGGAGGGAGGGAGAAAGAGGGGCACTAGAAGGGAGAGTAGAGAAGAGAGATAATGGAGAGGGAGAGATCTGAGAATAAAAGAAGGGTAGGGCAGACCTAAGTCTAGGTCGAATCAGGCTTGTTGGGCTTGGTTTTTGGGCTGGGCTGAGGCTAGACCTGAGCCCAACCCAAAAGTTTTTGGGGCTTGGTTTTAGGCCGAAGCCTGATGTGGTTCTTCTCAGCCAAGTGCAAAGCCTGACCAAAGTTTGCTCTGTCCGATGGGCCTTGGGTCGAGGATTGTGCCGATTTCTAGTCCTAGTGAAGAAAAGGAGAGAGGAGGGGTTGGGGTGGGCCTTCGGGCTTTTGGATCAGGCCTACTTTGGACGTGCTAGGGGCTGAGTTGAGGCTGCATAGAGGCCGTACCCTAGCCTAGCTCCAAAGTTTTCATGCTCAAAGTTAGGCCCAAGCCCAACTCGATTCTTCTTGGACCAAGTCCAAAACCCAACCTAAAGCCAGCCCAAGCCCATTTCTGGCCCTGACCATGAGTAGATTTAGGCTAATATCACAGTATCTGTTTCACAGGCATGTGATTGGTAGGGCCTCCTGCAATGAATTTTAAAGCCTTGCCCTCTGTCAACAATGGTAAGCAACCAATGGAAGGGGAAAGTCCCAAATTGTAAAGCTGACATTCTTGACAAGTTTTGATGGGACAGATTGCAGGTGATTATTACAGTTTCTGTTAGGAATAAAGATAATGAAAATCATGGAACTAAATTAATTATGACTAGTGATTTTACATCATTTTATGCTGACATGTTATGGTATTAAGTTTCTGAACAATGAGATCAATGTCCGTAAAGTAATGTGTAATATTATATTTGCTGTATGCACCCTGTTTGGGTACTTAGGGTTTATATCCTTAGAATAAAACTCCTAGTGGAATTCAAATATTGATCCTGTAGGATCACACCAATCTCTTATAGGGACAAAAATCTTATACACTTCTAATCTTGTCCTATGTTTTGCTATAGAAGGGCAAAAAAATTGGGTATTTTTTTTTTTGTTGATAAGTTTCTTTGTTTTGCTATAGATGCATCAGTTTTACACACATTTGGATCCCAAAGCTATTGCATGAGAAGCATTGGGCAACCATAGATGACAAAGTAAGGAATTAGAGTGAGTAGAAAATGAAAAGGAATAACTAATTACCCATATGCTTGGATATGCACTAGCAAGTTTCCATTTCATCTGTCAAACTTCCAAAAACCTTTCAATCTACATGCAATAGGAGG
>KE506668.1:76993-90974 GCA_000441515.1 Elaeis oleifera | reverse complement strand
TCCTCTTCTCATGCCTTTTATGGATAAGGATGAGTTGGTGTCCATTTGAATTCAAAATTTGATTTTGAATTCAAATGGGCAATTACTCATCTTTATCTTTTCATTTGGATAAGATTTTTTGAAGTGATTATAAAAGGAAGAGAAGAGTGGGGTGTGGAAGATGAAGTCTTTTTTTGGAGAGAAATTTTGGGGTGTGAGAAAGACTTGTGCATGAGAAGGAAGTCCATATCCTTTCAAGAGAAAAAGAAAAGAAAGTGGGTGCAAGGTTTCCGTTAAGTTCCCTAGAGTTTTAGCCTGGGGTTCGGAAGTGAGAAGGTGAGCTAGGAGTATCGTGAGCCCACCAAATCTCAGGGAGATCTTCAACATCCTCTCAAGCACGTTTGCTGATGATCCGGAGCATCTGAAAAATCGACAGACACCGATCGAAAGAGTTCGATCAGCATCGACCGTCGAAAGGACTCTACAACGAGCTAGCACTCATGAGGAGTAGATCAGACCGGGAGCTTCGTGTGGACGATCCGCAGAGGCCAGACACACTGTGTGGCTAAATCGCAACGATCAGACTCTCTCGATGGCGATCAGATTGCGGCGATCGACTATCCGCACAAAGGTATTGTGTTCTGAACACGTTACAGTAAAGAGTTTACTGTTCGAATTTGAATTTCAAATTTAAATGAATACATGCTATATATCGTATTTAGATCCTAATGTAGGATAAACTCATGTTAACTAATTAGATTAATTAATAATTTCTGCTGTAAAATCGTGATTTTGAAAAAATTTTAAAATTATCATTTTACCCCTGTACTGAATTTTCGCTTCATCATCATCATAATCATTATTATTATTACTTTTGAAGGGCTGAAATCATTTGACGGTAGGTTGTAATCTCAAGTAAACAGACTTTCTGATTTTTTGAAAGTTCTTCCTATGTGATTGGCATCATAAAGCTTCTTCGTATGCTTTGGCAATGGTGAGTTGTCCCCCAATGATGACTTGCTTCTTTAATTTTTGATCAGCTGCTTCCACTTGGGTGGATCCAGGGACATAGGATAATACTGCAAGTCATTGTGTACCGTACACTATTTCGTATGGAGGTTTCCTTGTCGCTGAATGATGCTAGTACTGTAGCAAAACTCTACCCAAGGAAGCTAATGCACCCACTTACTTGGCTTAATGGCTTGTGAGGTATCTAAGATACATTTCAATAGTCTGGTTTACTACTTCAGTTTGCTCATCAATCTGTAGGTGATAAGATCAGCTGAACCTGAAGCTTTTCCCTCGTAACATGAGAAGTTCCTTTCAAAAAGCAGGTGCGACTGTATCATTTCTATCACACACGATTCTCTTGAACACGCCATACAATCTAGGTATGTATCCAAAAAAAATATTTAAGCTATGGTGGCAATAGTGTGAGGATGTGACACTGGAGTAAAGTGTGTCAATTTGGAAAGTGTATCCACCACTGCAAAGATTTCAGGTTTCCTTTAGATCTAGCGAGTCCTACAAAACAAGTAATAGGGAGAGGTTGTAGAAGTCCAGAAGGATTAAGATTCTCTCACTATTGTCATTGACATGGGGTCACCCTCCTAATAAAGTCCGGGATATATTTTCTCATTCCTTTCTAACAGAAAACCAATCAGATCCTCTTGGAAATCTTGTGATAGCCTTAATGAGAGCTAGAATGCATTTCTTCCACAATGAGAGGTGTTGTCGCTGAAATCTGAAATACAGTTGGAAAGGCTGGAGCGGTGGCGTGTCTTTCCGGAAGAGATACCTGCAAACAATCCTGATCGGAGTTGGCTCCGATGGAGACCCTCCGATGCTCAAATCAGATAACAGTGAAAACTGACGAGAAGAAATGTTGAGAGATTATGATTGCGTACCTTAAGAGGTCCCCCATAGGCCCTTTTGTAGGTTAAAATCGTGTAATCATTTGGAGAAATTATGAGGCCGATTTAGGCGCGGCATGGTGAAACTCCTGGTTAAGATTGATAGGGTGGTTATTGCACCTATCTTTTTCATTCCAGAGTCAACTGAATGTTGTGAGCACCTTTGAATTTTGAAATGAGGCATAGATGGGATTGGCCTTATCCCTTTAGGTGAGAGTTTAGTTGTTCAATGGAAGCAGGTGCTGAGGGAGAGAAATGTCTGGGGTGGATCTCGCTTAATGAGATGAAGACGGATGGAGGTTGATGCTTGCTTGCAGCCAAAGTCAGAACTTAGCATGCTAGCCCAGGTGTCCCGCTATCTACAGACATTTAGGTGTTTAAGGCTATTCACTGTGGAGGCAGAAGTAAGTCTGATACCGAAGTCAAGAATGGCCGATCCTAGGGATTCCGTTCAGGACGGTTATCAGGGCTTGAGGATCATCATGGGCCGAAATTAATATCAGATCATACTACCGTATCTATCAACCCATACTTAATCGTTAGCCCATATCTTTAGTCCAAAAGAAATATTCTCCAACACATGCCCCCCACTCTCGAGTTCGATTTGGATGAATGGAGTACCAAAATTTCGATTGGCCGAAGATATGTTGTTCTTCTCGCAAAAATGGTGCCGTGCTTCTTGGATGAACCAAAGAGTCATATCAAACCGTAATCATGACAAAAGGGCGATCAGCAGAATCGGGGGAATGGTGCGCCTCATTTTCCATGCCTATCATTAATTGGCAGACTGATGCTTCTCTGCCATCAATGGGTTGTGCTACGTGTCGATTATCAGATGGCTAGACAGGATTCAGTATTCGGATAGTTTTGATTTTCTGTGTTTAAAAAAAGGAGATGGTGTTTCTGACTTTTTCTGAAGTTTTTCAGACTTTCCTTCTTCTCTTCTGATTCTTCCATCCATCTAGAGGGCTTTTTCGATCATCGGTGGTTTGCTTTCAGACAATTGTCCTTATCTCTTGAGGAATCACCATCTTCTTCCTCTCTATTGTTCTATTGCAGGTTGGTTTCCTTTCCCTCCTCCTTTTACTTCTTTTTTGCCTCCTTAACTTACTTATCCTCCATGTTTCTAATGATGGATTCTAGAAGCCATAGTGAAAATTACCCCCCCGAAATCATCTTCTTCTTCTGCCGTGGAAGTCCCTGTAAGCAGAGGTGAAGGGCATGGTGCCACATCTTCTTTTGCCCTAAACATGATTGAGTCTTTTTTTTTTTTATGCATCAGGTTATTTTGCTTGGAACTCTTGCAGCTGGTAGCACCACCATTACATATGAACACACAATCTGATGTAGACCTTCTATCATCAAGATCAGACATAAAGTCTGAATCAGTATATCTTTCAACTTGTAGCTCGATCCTCTACCAAAGACTAAGAATAAATCCTTAGTTGTTCTCAAGTACTTAAGGATATTCTTCATAGCTATCTAGTGCTCTTCGTTTAGATTCGACTGATACCTGCTTGTGACACTCATAGCAAGGACAATATCAGATCAAGTATATAACATGGCATATATGATTCTCTCTATTACCGAAGCATAAGGGATCTTGCTTATGTGCTCAATCTCTTCAGATGTGGTTGGACACATCTTCTTGGACAGAGTAACCCATACCTAAAGGGTAGAAGATCCCTTTTAGAGTTCTCTATGCTGAACCTTTTCAGCACTTTCTTTATGTATATTTTCTATAAAAAATCAAGGATCCTTTTAGATCAATCTCTATAGATCTTTATTCTAGAATATAGGATGCTTCTCCTAAGTCTTTGATGAAGAATTTCTTGAACAACCATTTTTTGACTGAGGTCAATATGAGAATGTCATTTCTAATAAGGAGGATGCCATCCACGTATAGTACCAAGAATGTGAGAGCACTCTCACTAATCTTCTTGTAAACATAAGGCTCCTCCTCATTCTTGATGAAATTAACATTTGATTGCATCATTGAAATGAGTGTTCCAACTCCAAAAGTTTGCTTGAATCCATATATGAATTTTTGCAGCTTGCAGACTTTATGATCTCCATCACCGGATGTGAAATCTTTAGGCTGCTCCATATAGATATCTTTCTCAAGATATCTATTCAGGAATGCTATTTTCACGTCTATCTGCCAAATTTCATAATCGTAAAATGCTACAATGGGGATGGATGTAAGCATACCATAGACAAAAAGATATCCTGATAGTCAACACCTTCACACTGACTATAATCTTTCATCATGAGCCTAGCTTTATAGGTCTCTACCTTGCCATCTGCATATATTTCTTTTTTGTAGATTCATTTACACTCAATGGTACTATACCCTCTGATGGATCTATAAAGGTCCATACTTGATTAATTCGAATGTATTGAATCAATTTTTGACTTTATTGTATTCAACCATTTTTCAATGTCGATGTCTGACATCATCTCATCATAGATTTTAAGATCATTTTCATGACCCTTATCTCCCACGAAAAATATTTTTTCTACATCTTCTGTAAGCATACCTAAGTACCTTTCAGGAGGACGGAAGATCTTACTAGATTTATGAGGTAGAAGAGGAACTATTGGCTTAGTGTTAATAGGTTCATCAGGTTCAACAGCTCATTGCTCTTCAGAGACTTTCTCTTTGAGCTCTATCAACCTTCCATTACCACCATCTTGGATAAATTATTTTCTAAAAAATGGGATGTCGACTCATAATCATATTGTGATCGTCTGAAAGTAAAAATAGTATCCTATTGATTCCTTAGGATATCCTATGAAGCGAGCTTTCATAGACATAGCCTTTAACTTGTCAGCCATTTATCTTCTAACATAGGTCGGACATCTTCAAATCTTGAGGTGATCAAGATTCAATTTTTACCATGCCATATCTCATACGGTGTGGTAGGAATAGATTTAAAAAAGTCTTATTTAATAAATTACAGTTAATAGAGTATGACCCCAAAGATACAAGGATAAGTCAGTGAAGCTCATCATCGATTAGACCATATTTAATAGGCTCCTATTCCTCCTTTCGGATATCCTGTTGAGTTGAGGCATACAAGGAGGAGTCTATTGTGATACTATGCCATTTTTCTAAGATAACTCAAAAATTCTCCACTAAGATATTCCCCTCCTCAATCTGATCGAAGAACCTTAAGAGATTTTTCTGTTTATTTTTCTACTTTACTTATGAATTTTTTAAACTTTTCAAAGGCTTCAAACTTGTGTCTCATAAGAAATATGTACCCATACCATGAGAAGTTATCAGTAAAGGTAATAAAGTAGTAGTAACCATCCCTGACCTGCATATCAAATGGGCTACGCACATCAGTGTGTACCAGGGCAAGTAATTCAATGACCTTTTCTCCATGTTCTATAAAGGATAACTTGATTATTTTTCTTAAAGGTAGGATTCACAAACTGGATATGACTCTGAATTGAATGAGTTAAGGATACCATCCTTTGCTAGTTTGTTTATTCTGTCATCTTCCATATGGCCAAGTCTAAGGTGCCATATATACTTGTAGTTAATGTCATCTCTAGTTCATTTATTACCTACAGCACTGATTAATTGCTTATTTACATTCACACATACGTCAACATGTAGGTGATAAAGACTGTTAATTAAAAGATCATGTACAATCAATTTACTTCATAAATAAATTAAATAGAAGTCTTTATTAAAATTGAATGTAAAATCTTTTTGTGCTAGTACATATACGAAATTAAATTTTGACTAGCTACAAATATATAATAGCAGTCTTTAAAAACTAATATAAAGCCTGACAGTAGTTGAAGAGGATAGGTTCCAACGACTTCAGCAACAACCCTTGCTCCATTATCAATTCGAAGGATCATCTCACCATGCCTCAACCCTCAACCGTCTACTAGACCCTATATAGAAGTACATATATGAACACTTGAACCAAGGTCTAATATCTAACTAGATGTAAAGAAACTATTAGGTTAGATTCAACAACAAGCATACCTTCTGAAGGTTTATTACCCTTCTTGATCTTCAGGCTCTCCAGGTACAGCGAAGAATTTCTCTTCCAGTGACCGTCATTCTGACAATGAAATATTTTCTTTGTCTGTAGCCTTCTTCAGAGTCTTCTTCTTCAGTTTCTTCTCCTTCTTCTGCTTCTTCATAGACTTGTTCTTCTTCTTTCCAGAAGACTTTCTCTTGAAGGAAGGTGCCTGCTCCACAGCAAGAATGAAGCCCCTTGAACTCTTCAAGATTGCCTCAGTAGTAGCCAACATGTTGACAAGTTCGGATATGATACAGTCCAACTTGTTCATATGATAGTTTACTATAAATTGACCACACGAACTAATAAAGGATTGTAGGATCAGATCTAATTGCAATTCCTTCTGCATCATCATACCGAGCTTCTTAAGCTCTTCTAGATCCTTGATCATAGTCATAAAGTGATCGTGGACCGACTGTCCCTTACGTATTTTGGAGTTGAAGAGTCTCTTCGATATTTCAAAATACGTAGTGTGGCTCTACTCACCATACAACTCTTATAGGTGAGTGATCATAGCCCTAGCAATTAGCATGTGCTCATGCTGACTCTGTAACTCATTCATCATAGAGACCAGTATGTAGTACTTGATCTGATTATCATCATCCGTCTATTTTTCGTGTGCTGCCCTCCATTCAGCACTTGGATGGCTTGGCATAATAGTGGGGTCCTGATCGAGCACATACTCTATTTTCTCTAATATCAAGACTATCTGAGGTTTCTGAGCCAATCCTTGAAAGTTATTTCGATCAAATGGTTAACTTTAAGATACGGACTAAAGGGTTTGAAGCTGACATGGTTAAACTACGAGAGCAAAGATTTTAGTTAGATATTTATACTTAATTTTATATTTATTCTCAAGACTTTAAGAATAAATAGACTCCACTATTTTTAAGATCTCTCACACTTCTCGGGTGGAGAAACAAAAATCCTAATGCAACATGGATTTCTAGTGGGTATTGCGGTCCTACCGATGAACATGCACCTCACCTGACAGATATTGGTAACACGTATACACTGATGAGTAGATAACTCTTGTTCAATGCTTCTCAAGTGTATTACAGTGATTCGGTCTCTAAGTCATGCAGGCTCACCTGACAGATATTGGTTACACTTCTTAGTTAAGTCAGACCCACCGTTCAATATAAGAGTGAAGCCATCATTAGATCCCTCACTTGACAGATATTAGGCCCAACCCCATCATCACCCTGTAGCAACTCTTTGCTATAGAGTGATTGTGTGTTCTCAATATAACTGAACCACTATGATCAGTCGAGAACAATCAACACCAGTAGCATGTCCACACATCTATAATAGTGAAAGACCATGAGATTTAATATATGCGAGGAGATTTTGATTTAGATCTCATCTAATTAGTCATCAGTATGACTAGTCTAATTGGTATGGGATAAATCAAACCACCAAGCAACCTTATTCAAGATCCAATCACCAAATTAGTCAGGTAAATAGAGATCAATGGGAGGCTCCCCCTTGAAGGATCAAGGGTCTTAATAAATAACCACCTTTCAAGTACTTACCTTAGACGTTAATTGATCAATTAATTTCAAATAGATTAGCTTAAGTGATTCAGGCTCGAGCCACTGAGCCGAATCAGATTTTTTGGATCAATCGATTTAACATATGGATGTCAATCGACTTGACCAACTATAACTATTGGTTTGATCCTGAGCACTCTTGACCAAATCTTAATCAACTTTTGACTCGATTTGATCAACCGCTCAAATTGATTGGATTTCATCTTGTTCAAATAGAAAATTCTATGTGTAATTTAATTACTAGACCTAATCTGATTTATCCATATCCAATTTATCATGCATTAACTTAAATTTTAGATCTTAATTCTTAATTTTAGATCTAAATTACTTGCATGAAATTATATTTTATAATCTCAAAACTAATTTTCAGATCTAAATTAATCTTTCATATATCTCATACATGATTGTAGATCAGATCTAAAATTGTTCAACATCGATATAGGACAATCTTTGTAACATAAGTGGTAAACTTTATGCCAGGATAACCTTATAATATATCGATGTTGAACTAATTAACATATATCAGATCTAAACTACTATTCATACATCTTATATATGAATAAAATCAGATCTTATCATGAAAATACTTTTTACATGTATTAATTTCAGATCTAATCATAACAATTTAGATCTAATCATATCAATCCAAATCTTATCATATAAATTCAGGTTTAATCATATGACTTTAGATCTAATTAGAAATCAGATCTCATCTGATTGAAAATTAGATTTTCAATTTATTTTTCAATCATATAAACTCATGGCTCTGATACGACTGTTGGATTTTGAGGTGTCACGCATGTAGAATTTTTGAAAACTATTTTAAATATACAACAGAAGTTAGATTAAAACTACTTTTAATCTATGCATGTATAGATCTAATCTAATACCGATGGATCTAGTTCATATGATGAAAATAAGAGAAGGTGCATCTATTTTATAAAGAAAATAATTTGATGATCAAATCACCTATCTGAACCGTAAAATCCTTCTTCAAATCAGATCTAAGGATGTCTATAGGTTTTGTTGAAAACCACACATGCATTCGGCCTCTACAAGTATCCACATGGACTTAAAGCAAATCGAAAGCATCGGAGATCACTGAGGTGCTAGCTCTCTTTCAAATCTCTACTTTGCTAGTTTGGATCTGATCTCCTTCTTCGACTATCATAGAAGAATATCTGTGGATCTACGCGCACTGCTATCACGCAGCACTGGAGGAATGCCAAGAAGGACTAAGAGAACTCCTCCGCTTTTTCTCTTCTTTTCTGATCACTCCCTCTTTGATTTCTCTCTCTAAGTGGCCGACCAGAAGGGGCTTTGGGCATGTGGATAGTGGAAGGAGAAGGGGGTGGCATAAGGTGGAAACCCTAGCTTGCTTGCTTGATGTTATGATCACCATGCCCAAACAACCATCTTTTTATAGATGGCAGCCAAGGGATGGGATAGAGTTTAGTTAATTTCAAACTCTTATTAGATAAGAGCTTGAGTTTAAACTTGAACCAACCCAACCCGATCAGATAAGGGGAGAGAGAAACCTAAGGAAGAGGGGCACCCTCTCTTCTTTTTTTGTCGCATGCCAAAGGAGGGGGGTGTGCATCCCCATGCGTGCCCCTCCTTTCTACTATGAGAGAAGAGAGAGAGTCCCAGTTTCACTGGGACTCATGCATATTTATCCAATTAGGCTTAATCTAGGCTCAATCTGAGTCCGATTTGAATCCGATTTGAAGCTGATTCGTTCCAGACTCATTCCTAATCCAATTAGAATTTAAATCTTAGATCTAGATGTCTAATTAGACTCAATTAAGTCAAGCCCAAATAAATTAAATTTGATTTAATTATTTAGATCTTGTTCTCCAACTTGATCTCATCAAATTGGATTGCAATAATTGAATTAGGTCCTCCTTGCTAACTGTTAGTTGATCCAATATTTATAATTTTTATAAATTGATTCAAATTATCAATCATATTGATAATTTGATCATGATCTGATCGTTTGGTCTTATCAAACTCTTTTTATGTGTGAACGCATGGTTCTATTCTATCTGATAGTAAGATATACCATGATCTCTATTATAGTATCAATGAAACATCTTTCAATGGATTGAAATATTTCTAACTCTCACCCATTTAGTATCATCGATCCAAAATGATCTAAGTGAACTCTTACAATCCACTAGTAATGTCTAGCAGCATGTTGTAAGAAAGCAGGGTGGTTTCGTACATGTAGTTTAAAATTTTCTAAAAAAACTTTATGCAACAGAAATAAATAAATTAAATATTTTAATTAATACATGTACTAGATTTGATCTGAAAATTATATTTAAGATCTTGACATGAACATATTACCTTGATCTGAAATTTAAAAGTAAAAACAAACATCAGTAAATAAAATCGAAGATCAAATCTCCATACCTTCAGATCCTGTGGATGTTCGGAGTTTTGATTGTAGTCGCACACGTACCCGATCTCTACTGGTATCTACATGAAGATGCCTGATCGGAGTACCGAGATCATCGATATACTAGCACCTTGCAGATCTCCCTCCTCAGCCTTGAATCTGAATTTTTTTTCTAGATCTCGAAAAAGATGATCACTGCGCGAACTCCTTCGCACAGATTTGATGAGATCTAAATCAGATCACAAAGAAGGAAAGAAGAACCTTTCTTCTTCTCTTCTTTTTTCTCTTTTTCTCTCTTAGATCTAATCTCCATCAGGTCTTGGCATGGAGGTTGAAAGGAAGAAAGAAGGTTGGGTGTTAGGAAGAAGTTGTGCGGTAAGAAAGAAAACCATCTCCAAAATAGCGCACGCCACCTCACTTCTCAAAATTTTTTATCGCACAAAAATTATCTTATGCCCCATTCTAATCAAATTAGATTTTTTTATTGATAATATATCTATTCAAATCAAATTTGGATAGATATCTTGATGTGAGAGAGTCCCAGAAAGATGGGGTGCCAACTATTGGTGCCTCTCCACCCTTCACGCGTGCAAAAATAAAAGGGGGTGCATCTCCACACGTGCCATCCCCTTTTTAGTGTGAGATCTAGAGAGAGTCTTAGAGAACTTGGGCTCTATGAGTCATCATGAATTTGATTCAAATTTGATCTCAATTAGATTCAAATCGAGTCAAATCGAATCGAATTCGAAAGGCTGTCAAACCTGATCCTATCAAGGTTGAAATCTAAATCTGATTTGGATAATTGAATCTAATTAATATTAAATTAATTAATTTTAATTAAATTAAATCTTATTTAAATTAATTAGAACTTGATCTATAATTTAATTAGTCCAAAATAAATTACAATACTTGCAATTAAGTCTCTGCACTAACAATTAGCAGCTGTCAAAACTGTAATACTTATAAATTAACAGTTTTAAAATTCAAACTATCAATTCGATTGATAATTTGAATATGATCCAAATCATTGATCAAGTCATGCTCTTTTTGTGTGTGACCCTTAAGATTCTATTCTATTTGATAGTGAGATATATCGTGATCTCTATCATAGTATCATCGAAATTTTTTCGATGGGCTAGAACGATTCCACCTCATCTCAACAAGGATCGTTAATCCAAAAATGATCCTAGTGAGTTCTCACGATCCATCAGTGATGCTTAGTAGCATGTAGTGACAACCCAACAAATAAAGAGATGAACTCCTAGGTGTAGTTATTGTATGATACAATCCCTCTATCATGAGTTCCGACTAGACGGAGGTCATGGAGAACTCGTCAAACTCCATCGTCAGTCATATGTCAGATTGGCTCGACTCAAGTTCATTTATAAATTTCATGAAAATTTTTTCAGTATTCACTCTTGCTCTGGTCAGAGACTTCGTAAACTCAGTCTTGCAAATCGTATAGGACCACTCCTTTTTATCAAAATCGATAGATTCCATCAAGATGCATCCTACTCCAAACAGTGAATCTGAACCTACAATAGCCAACATACATCGCAAAGATCTGAATGGCTAGAGATTAAGAGAACATGCAGTCAAACTAAGTAGCCTCACTATAAATAGCCAATATACCGTAGGTCAAAAGATCAGTCACACTATTGCAGCATCGAAAAATCACTAACGAGTGAGTAGACATCCAAGTGATTTCTCGTATTGATCACGCTCAGTACAAGTTATTCTCTATCAACCACTTACACTCTTACCCCAGTATCTCTCCAACACAGACTCGAGACTCATTTGCCCAAAAGGAAGGTGATCCATGCATCTATCTTGGATGAATTGATCACTGTCCTCTATGACGATCCTTCGATCGAAAGTATTTAGAAATTAATCACTAATGATGTATGTTTCAAATTCTCAACACCTTGAGAATATACAAAATTATCTTTGTTAATTCTAGGACAAATCATGGATACATATGACATGATTGGTTATAAAGAGTGCCTGTCAAGTATAAAATATGCCCTAAAAAAAGGTATGTGTTAGTCAAAATTGACTTTTAGGATACACATCTAACAAACTCTCACTTGCACTAAAGTCAATTTGCCATATACCTGAGCCCCATCTTCTGAAAATAGGCTTCGATGTTTAGCTGGCTAAGTGACTCGGGCCCACTACACCCTATATGGAGTCTACTCTCTGGACCTCCATGTATTTCTACTTGAGGTAATCGCGTATATCCCTACTCTATGTGCATAGACTTTTGGTGATACCTTGGCCCTTTAGCGAGGGCTATGGATCATTATCTTTGCAATACAATGTCATAGCATCCAATGGTATGACATCCAGTTCTGCAAATATTATAAGAACCAGAACGTATCCTGCACATCTATAGTATATTCATCTTTCATTGATCGATTGCCTAGAACCCTTCCAATATACCAAATCAACATAACTTAAGAATACATGCTGATGTAGACATTCTACCATCAACATTAGTGTATCCTCCCACTCTTAGCTCTAACCATTCTTCAAAGATGAGGAATAATCCCTTAGTGCTTCTCAAGTACTTAGAGATATTTTTCACAGCAATTCAATACTCCCAGCCTGAATTCGACTAATATCTGCTCAACTCTCACAGCAAGATATACTAAGTACATAGCATGGCATACACCCATACCCAAGAGGATAATGGATCCCTCTTGGACGTTTGCTGAACCCTTTCAGTACCTCTTTTATGTATTTATCTGTGAAATCCAAACATCTTTTTAGGATCTATCTCTATAGACCTTTATTTTCAGAATACAGGATATTTGACCTAGATCTTTGATAAAAAAATTCTATATACAACCACATCATAATCGATGTCAGCATGGGATCCTCCCACTGATCTTCATGTAACTACATGATTCCTCTTTATTTTTGATGAAATCAAATAATTTGATCACATCATTAAAATGACTATTCCAACTCTGAGATTTTAGCTTAAATCTATAAATAAATTTTTACAGTGTGATCTCTATCACTGGAAATAAAATCCATAGGCCACTGTAAATAGATACCTTCTAAAGATATCCATTTAGTAGGGCTATCTATACATCCATTTCTCAGAGTCGATGTATAGCATTGCTTCATTGTAGATTTCGAAATCATCTCTATGTTCCCAATCTCCCTCGAAAAATATTTCTTAGAATCTTTTGTGAGAATACCAAGTACTTCTCTAAAGAATGAGAGATCCTACTAGATCTATAAGATGGAGGAGGTACTACATATACTGACTCATCTTAAAACTCATCTTAAATAGGTTATCCAGGTCCTGTGATTCATTATTCTTTAGAGACTCTCTTTTGAGTTCATTCTCTCACTATTTTAAAAAATAGCATGATTGCTCACAATCATATTGTGAACCACTGAGAAGAGAAAGTGACATCCCAAACTCTTTTTTTGGATACTCCATAAACAAGCTCTTACAGACCTATCCTCTAACCTATCCACCATATCATATTTCATACGATGTGGTGAAACCATCTTTAGAATGAACCTAATTTAAATTTCAAAATTAAATCTTGTTCCTAAAAAATAATAGTTAAATTAGTGGTGTTCATGATGGATCAGATCATATCTTATATAGTGCCATTATTTCTCATAGATATCCTGTTGGACTGAGGTGTACAAGGAGAATTTCATCATAAAATTATGTCATTCTCTTTAGATAATCGATAAATTTTTTATTTGGTATTGTATCTTCGATCTGATCGAAGTACCTTTAAAGTTTTTCTGATTTATTTTTCTACTTTACATTTAAATTTTTTGAACCTTTTAAAGTCTTCAGATTTGTATCTCTCATATATATACCTATACCATGACTGATCATTGGTAAAGATAATGAAGTAGAGATAACCTCCTAGTCTGGCTCATTAAATGGGCCATGTACATCGTATGCCAAAATTGATGGGTTGGCGTGAGCTTATCTATAATAAGGTAAGTATCTTAGTGGTCCTATCTCTTTATCCTATAAAAGATAGCTTGATTATTATGAAGAAAAATAGGTAGTTCAAAGCATGTATTTTAAAATTTTATAATGAA
>KE506668.1:16139-30107 GCA_000441515.1 Elaeis oleifera | reverse complement strand
GACGATCTCAAGTCTAAGGGACACTTATACCTATATCCCATCAGAGATATTCTTGATAGCAGAATACTTTGGAGTTGGTCACGTTCAATGACGATGTACCCTTACATCTCACCTGTATGCCATACCAGTATCTCCACACTCCTTGATTAAGAGGACAACCAACCCATATGGCCTACAGCGACCTATACTCGATAGAAGCTGTCATCCTTATTAACAGCCTATCATTTGATCGTGAACAGTTTTAAGGATTAATCGATAAATCCTCTCTTTATCGAATCTAAATAGTCCTAAGGACTTCATCATAACAACGGAGTTCATTAGAAGATGAAAGCTTATGATGAAATGCCAAATATATTTATTTATTAATAAATTAATTACAATATTTGGTTGCTCAACCGTCAACAGCTTGACGATTGACTTTTTGGGACACATTTCCCAACAAGATCATATTCAAATAATAATGTAATGCTTGAGTTTGTTAGTACTGATAAACAATTAACTGACATCTTTACCAAACCTCTTAGTGAAGAAAGGTTTAGCATCATTAGAAGAGATCTAGGGATTTGCTATCACTTAGATTAGATCTCATCTTCTTTGCCAAAACTAAGTTGATCCAAACTTAAACAATCAATTTATCTATATAAACATTGATTGACCTTTTTAGAAAACCCCCAATGTCTCTTATGCACTGAATATTCAGTGAAACAATAATATATTTCAGACTCGTGCTCGAGTTGACTCGAATAAAAATCTGAGTTGACTCCTGATCGAGTCGACTCGAATAAAAATTTGAGTCGACTCGACTGTCGGGGCCACAAGCACTTAAATGGACTTGTGACCTCTCGCTATGCCCTAACTTCGCTTCAAACTTCCTCGTGAGGGTCCCTCCTCTTCTAAAACCCCCTCAAACAGTGTTCTCTACAATCTTCACCCTCTATCTCTTTATTTCCCTTGATTCATGGTAGATTTGAATGGAATGGTTCGGCAAAGGTACTATGCGTGGAAAGTTCCTTCGAGTTGGTTCATTGCATAATGGGAACGGAGGAAGAAAGCTAGATTGGAACAATCGGCATCTCAAGCGGCTGAATCATTCCAACCCACTATACAATCCAAGGTAAATGAGCCAAATGAGGTCGAGGATCAAGATATTGAGACTCCTCCTCCACAGCCCACTCCAATGGGAAATATGGCAACTAGGGCAATTACCATGGGTAGAAAATTGATTTTCATTCTTAGACAAATATAGTTTTCCATTAGCAATTGGATGGAAGGAATGGATTGGAAAAACTTATGCACTATTGATCTCCCTATGTATCCACATTTAGTAAGAGAGTTTTATGAAAATCTAAAAAGAGAAGCATCTAAGGTGGTAACAAATGTTAAAGGAGTTGAATTTGAAGTATCCGAGAGTAGCTTAGCATAGATTTTTGGATTATCTAGGGAAGGAATTGTTCCTGAATGACTTGGAGATAAAAGGGAAGGATTGAGAGTGATTGTGGTAGGGATGACAAAGAAGGAGACATAATAGCTAGCTCCCTCACTCTTGAGATGAGACTTTTGCATCATATGATAGGAGGGATGTTGATTCCTAAGTTTGGAAGACATAATTTTGTGTCTGAAAGGGAGCTTATGGTGATATATTATATTATGAGGGGGATGCCTTTAAATTTGTTAGAGATTATGATGAATCAAATAAGAGAGGCAGCTATCAAGAAAAAGGCCTGTTTGCCCCATAGTATGGTATTCACTAGGGTTTTTGAGGTAGTTGAAGTATTCTTAGAAAATGAACATTTTAAGAAGCTATCACATTTTGACCTATATGATGATAGAGCACTGAATAGAATGAAGTATCATATGATTGGAGGGAGATAGGTAAGGAAGATATCCAGACAAAAAAGATAGAAGATTAGAGTTGAGCAGACTGGAGAGCACTCCACTCATCCAGCACCATCATCTCCTACTCCACCACCAGCAGCCCATGATCAGGCTCCACCTTCACTCATTCCCACTACACCAATTATACCTCCTATGACTCCAACCCCTCAGTCAGAGACCTTTGATTCTCCCATACTTGAGAGACTGGCTGATATGATTTGGAGCAAAGTGAGTAGTGAGGTGAGAGCTCTCTCTGATAGACTCAACATATTTCAGGATGAGATGAGAGTCAGATTGACTACTTTAGAGCAGAGAGGACCACAGCCAGATGCCCCTACTAACATTCCTAATTTGGTTGGAGAGATAGTCCAACTGAGGGAGAGCCTTGAGTCAGCCATTAGAGGACTCGGACGAGCTCAACAGGAGGGCATCCTTTCTATTTAACTTCCATGGATAGCTTATTAGGCATGATTGAGCAGATTGCCCTTGGAGCAGTGCCAGCAACAACAGTAGCAGACGCAACAGCGAGAGCTTCTATACCTCATCCTACTCAGCCCCAGCATCAATCTACACCTCATGCTCCCACTCAGTCTTCCACTAGTCAGGCCAGACCTCCATTTAGAGTTTATACTAGAACTGATATAGGTTTTCCAGCACCCAACATTGGTCCATCCAGTAGGACCAAGAGCCGGTGGACTGGATCGTCCACCTCATCTAAGCTCTTGGATATCCCTTCTGATGTGGAGTAGAGCTGGTACTCTATGATGTATTCTAGATATATTAGATTTCTAGATGTATTAGCTACTGACGTATTCTGGATGTATCAGCTACTATTGATGTATCAGGATATCTATTTGATGTATTCTCATTTTATCCTGGTGTACTGCATTTACTGCTTTGTGCAGCACACTTATTTTGTCTTTGATACAATGTAAACTTTTGTCTTATCTAATGTACTATGCTTTCTTATATCATGTATGTACTGCTAAATGGAATGACTATGCTTTGATTGATGACAAAAAGGGTGAATAAGTTAAATAAACTATGTATATGAGCTATGATATAATACTAACTGGATGATGGATGTATGAGACATGAATGATGTAATGTATAAGTATGAAACATGAATGCACGACAAATGAATGAAATGATATAATGTATGAGACATGGATGTATGAGACATGGATGTATGAGACATGAATGTATGAAAAACAATGATGCAATGTATAAGTATGAAACATGAATGCATTACAAATGAATCAAATGATATAATGTGCAATATAAGCAGCAATAGTGTAACATGTACATGCTCCATGAATGAATGCAAAGATAATTGCTAAGCCATGCAAAAGGACATGAATATGAACATAGTCCATGAAGGTATTCCATAAATATGCTTGTTAGTAGCCATAACAAACACTAAAATCATCACACTTCTTAAAATATTGCTTAACTCATAACAGTTATGATACATTCTTGCTTTACACTAACATTGGAAGGATAAATCTAAACTAAAGAAGATATGCATAAACTAAGAGGTGGCAAGATCTAAACTTAGAAAGGATTCATGTTGACAAAATGTGCAAATTCACTTGGCTTAAATCTTGAATAAATGTAACTCTTATATTATGGTTATATCAATTGTTCATATACTCAAGTTTTGTCGTCATCAAAAAAAGAGAAATTGTTAACCCCAAGGATTGATTTTGATGAGCAACAAAATATTTGAGTATATGATTGATCTAACAATTTCATTAAGCTCATGTTTAGGACAATTAGTAGGTATTAAAGATTAATCCCTAAAGTTCAAGCAAGTTCAAAAGAAGTAATTTTGGAAGCTCATTTTGGGGAAGAGATCTCTAATATTAAGATGAAAAAGGTTATTAAAGTTAGGAATCAAGTACCTTTCAATTTGAAAAGATTCAACAAAAGTTAGTTGAAGGGACCTCGAGTTGACTCAAATTTAGTTCAAGTCGACTCAAGCTAAAAAACAAAGAAAAGAAGTTTTGGCACGCAAAAATTTCAGTCGGCATGCTCTCGAGTGGACTCAATCTTGAGTCGAGTTGATTCAAATAAAGAATAGTGGAACTATAATTTTTCATAACAGAAAATTCATATACTGAGCAGTAGTTCAAGTCGACTCGAGTTGCTCGAGTTGAAGTTATAGAAAAAAGACAGAGACGTATTTTGGAAAAGCAAACTCAAAGGCTATTCGAGTCGACTCGAGCCCAATCTGAGTCGACTTGATTCCAACGACTAGTTTTGTAGAAATTTTAAAATTGCATAGTCTTTATTATTTTTAGATTTCAACAACTAGAAATGACTTTTTTGAGGTTCTAAACAGTGGTTTATTATCTCCAACAACTGTTTGATGGGATAAGACAAGAGAATCAAAGTGAGAAAGCAAAAATCAAGTGAAAAAGTCTAAAAAATATTGAAAAGAAAGTATTCAATTTTTAACCACTTGAAACATCAAATCAAAAGATTTCTTCAGTAAGAAGATATGTTCATCCTTCCAAAAGCTTCCACAAAAGAAGAGTCAAGCTTCAACGATAATCATTTGCTCATTAAAGCAGTTTTAGTGTTCTATTATTCTTTTCTTTCATCTTTCATTGTAACTAGCTTCAATTAGGTTTTGAAGCTAGGGGATAGGCCTATCCAAATTTGAAAATTAGATTGTAAGTCAAGAGTTGGCTTTATGTAGATTGTGGTTGGTGATCCGATGTAAAATCAACTGAATTTTGGATAGTAAGTCCGAAAAAACTATCCGATTGTAATCTTGGACAGATTATAGTAAAATTTTCAAGTGGGTCTTGGAGAGTGGATGTAAGCGTTGGGGGCACCGAACCACTATAAAATTATGGTATTTATTTACTGCTTGCTTGCTCTTTAGCTCATCATCTCTTTGCATTTTAGTTTACTTAATCGCATAACTTTCGGTACTCATTATTACTTCATTGTTTGTAAAACAGCACGTATCTTATTAAATTTTGAAAACTCAATTCACCTTCCCTCTTGGGTTGTCTTACTGGGCAACAAGTTCCTCTATCGTGAGTTCTGATAAGATGGACGTTATGAAAACTCGTCAAATCTCAACATCCGTCATATGAAAGATTCGATTAGCTTAAGTCCAAATTATGATTTTGATGAAATTTTTTTTCATTAATCATCTTACTGTGGCCACAGACTTAAGAACTCAGCTTCTCAAATCCCATAGAACTACTCTTTATCTACTAAGATCGATAGATCTTATCTAGGTATGCATCCTACTCCTATAATGAGCCTACTGTAGCCAACATACACTATAAAGATCCAAATGGCTAAGGGACTATATTTATGTATAGTCAAACTATAATAATCTCACTGTGAACAGTCGAGGTACCTTAGGTCAAAGAATTACTCACACCATTATAGCATCGAGACGATCACTGTTGAATAGATATCCATGTGATCTCTGATTTGGTCACGCTCAACATCGATGTTCTCTAACAACCACCCATACTCTCGCTCAGTGTCCCCATATTGTAGACTAAAGACTCGTCTATCTTGAAAGAAGTGATCTGTACATCGATTTAATCGGATCAGTCACCATCCCCATGATGATCCATCTATCGGGAGTAATTTAGAAATTAATCAAACATGTCTCTAAGTCTCAACTCTTGAGAATATGTATCTTTTAATTATTAATTTTTAGGATAATCTTGGACACATAAATAAGAATGGATAAGAAAATTATTCTTTATTGATAATTCAATATTTAAGTACAAATATATGTCATAGAACTAATATAATGTATCTTGCCATATTGACTTTTTAGAATACACATCTAACAGATTGTGTATTAGATTCTGGATGGAATTGTGTATTAAATTCTATATCATACCAATGGGGATTATGCATTAGGATTCTGTTTGCGCTCACTATTTCTGTTGTGACCCCACCATAGGATTAAGTGTGGTCGTAGTTCAGGTTGTTGAGTTATATATAGTTTTATTCGAATCGGATTTATAATTACGCATCCATATAAATATTAAAAATATTTGATTTATTTATGACATTAAGTTTGAATATTATATCTTATGACAATATCTGAAATGTCTAGTTGAAATATTTATTACTTACTCGATTATTAAGCTTATCATCTTTCTTTTTATTTTTAAATTCAGATAATTGATTACGAATATGGACAGCATTTGAGAGAGTTTTACAAGCGAGATTAGCACTATCAACTTCGTTGAATTTAAATCTATTTTTATTATTTTTAATGAAATTTAATTTGATGTAAGACATTTGAATTTGGATATTATTTGGATTAGTTAATAAATCTAAATTTTGATTTTAGTATTTTAATTAATATAATTTTGATATATGTTTAAATACCTTGTATGCTTATGAGGAAAGTCCATCGTAAGTATACAGCGGTTGTCATGACTCTCGACTTATAATCTCAGATTGGGAGCATGATAGATAGATTAGGTCAAGTTAGATTTTGGTCCCATGAGTAAACTTAGGTTTTGTTCACTACTATCAGGGGTCCTTGGCCTTAAGAAAAGTTAATTCATTTGTTTACATAAAACATATAAAATAGGTGGCCACGTCTAAGTATTGTACGCTATGTCAAATCAACATAAAATCAAGTTGGATCTTGTAGAAAGGCCGTCCCAGTTTCAATTCACGTCCAACCAATCTAACACAAATGTAAATAAAGTCTAGTTTAGATCAACCCAATCCAGGATTCCAGATCCTACACCAATTTGCCTTGCTGTTGTAACTGCAAAATTGATCTGAGCATCCTCTCTAGTGGAAGTTTCAATTAGAAATCATGTCATGGCCAAGATCAATATGCCACATGGAAGGAGAAAATGTTAGTCCATATACAACACATTTTACATTGCTCCAAAATTTTCAGTCATGATAGATGCATTGACGTAGGTAAAGTTTATCCATTAATATGTACAAATAATGTGCTTGTAGTATTCAGTTATTATACCAAAATACAGCAAAGAAATCATTCTTGCAAGGCAACTTATTGGTACATGATGAGGACAAGAAGAAGGATAACCAGTACTATGACGCAGATTACCAACGCCCAACAACACTGTTGAAAAGAACAGAACAAAACTCATCAAGAAGGCAGCAAAATGGTTATCTGAAAAGTGAGAGAACTCATGGCAGCCAAGTACTAAGATAAAAAAGGCTATCAAGTATGTTTTTTCCTACATTTTCTTTTGACCCTCAACTAGATAGATCTTTGGGGTCATGATTGTAAGTAAATTATCTATTTAAACAACTATGCACGTTTCTTAAACATTTCTCTGTTAATCATGCTGAATTTGCTTTGATACTTAATCATGTTAAATACTTGGCGAATGCAACATACCACTTAACATCATCCCAACAAATGCAACATACCACTTATCTGCCTGCATGCAGTCTTTGCATGCCTGCCTCCCTGTCCTGTATTTTCTCTTTCATTTCTCTTTCATTTACCAAAAACCTAGAGCCAATAGCAAGATCTTTGAGGTCATGAGATGGAATTAATTATCTGTTCAGGTAGAAGTATGCAAGTTTCTTAAACATGTCTCTTTTATTGATGCTGAATTTGCTTTGATACACAATCATGTTAAGGTATTCACTGAATGCAATATATAACTTGACATCCCAAATCTCTCTCTCTCTCTCTCTGTGTGTGTGCACGTGCGCGCGCGCGTCAGGTACACAGATTGATCTTTGAGATCATAAGAATGGAAGCTAATTATCTATTTAACTAAGTATGCAAGATAATCATGTTATGGTATTCACTGAATGCAATGTACTACTTAACATCCCAAAAGACAGCATGAAGCTTACGTATGTGCTGTGCTGTGTGTGTGTGTGTCGAGCATCTGATCTTTGAGGTCATGAGAGTCAAAGTTAATTATATACTTAAACAGGAAGTATGAAACATAATCATGTTAATGTGTTTACTGAATGCAAAATACCTCGGAAGATCCCAAACCAATAGCCCAAAGCTAATCTCTGTAGTGCCGTGTGCACATGTTTTTGCCTAGTGGATATATCGATATTTGAGGTCATGAGAATGGAAGTTAATTATCTATTTAACTAAGAAGTATGTAAAATAATCATGTTAAGGTATTCACTGAATGCAATGTATAACACTTGACATCCCAAAAAGATCGCACAAAGATGAAGCTTATATCCATGCTGTGCTCTGTGCATGCCAAGTAGATAGTTTGATCTTTAAGGTTGTGAAAATAGAAGTTAATTATTCTATTTAAGTATGCAACATAATCATGTTAATGTATCCACAGAATGCAATATATCTCAACATCCCAAACAGATAGCATGAAGCTTGTGTTGGTGCTATGCTCTGTGTGTGTGTGTGTGCATGGGCGCACGTACATGTGTGTGTGTGTGTTTGTGTTTGTGTGAAGCTTAGTTGGGAAGATTATGCAGTTGAGAACAGGATGAAACCCAGATCTCTTGTAACCATATATTAGCTAGTTGGCACCTTCCTGTTGTTATGGTATATATTTCTAAATTTTAACTGTCCCTTACTAATTTTGCTAATTTGCTGATGAGTCATGACAATTTTAATTATTAAAGTTTTCTTGAGGATTTTTGCCATCAAAAGTTTATGAGAGAAATTCATCTCTTTTTATTACAAGAGAGGAAATTTCACATGAAAGTTACACCTCTTCTTGTGTATCCCAACTAAACAAAAAGTTTTTTTATGACATTTACAAATAAATCATAGTACTTTTTGCAAATATGTTGTAAATTGTTGTGTGTTTCTTATTTTGTTACATTGTCACATTGTCACCATATGACACATTATACATTCTTCTTAATTTTGATAATATTTTCCAATTCCTTCCGATACTTCCAATACTACTTTATAGAATTAGAAAAGTATTATCTTCATAAATTAGTCTGGAATCTGGGTTCTGTGATGTTGGTTCCCCAATATATATACTGAATGGAGTTAGTTCTCCAATATATGTACTGAACGCAGTTAGGGATTACAGTCTGTGTTGAATGGGCAGCCTTTGTTGAGTTAGGTTATTCAAAGTTGGCTTAGCAGATTACTGAGACTTACCCACAAAGATCTAGACCTAGTATTTTGGAGCCTTGCGGAGTTCAGTTTTAGCTTGGGCTGTTGAAGCAGACGTCTCCTCCATGTGTTTATCAATGTCATCTGCCAAAAGTTTAGCCAAGTATGATCAGTCTTCAAAGGAATATTTGTTC
Organism: Elaeis oleifera; assembly: GCA_000441515.1. Classification (NCBI taxonomy): domain Eukaryota; kingdom Viridiplantae; phylum Streptophyta; class Magnoliopsida; order Arecales; family Arecaceae; genus Elaeis; species Elaeis oleifera. The sequence goes on along the minus strand of KE506668.1, from coordinate 20,984 downwards.
ATAACTTCAAAAAGAAATGTTTGTTGGCTCTTCCTATTTTACCTATAGTAACACGCTGGCCATGAAGTAGGACAGCAAGGTCTCGATATATTTCATTTACTTGTTCTACATCATAGTTTATTGCTTTTATTCCTTGATCCTTTTCCTCTATCACGGCTTCATTGAATGCTATTTCATTGTCCAATGATAGTATCTCTTGTCTGCATATTGTGAAACAAGAAGTCACAACACAAATCATGTTTTGTGGGAAGAACTCAACTCTGAATGAGTTCAGATATCCCATCAAGCCTAACTCCTTAAAGCATCTTCTATGCAGTGGATATAACTTAGCAGGCTGATGTTTCTAAGTATCAATCAGCTTTCTGTCTTCTGCTGACACAGAGATCAGGCTGATCTTTCTGAGTATCAATCAGCTTGCTTTTTCTGCTGACACAAAGATATCAGGGGGAAATTTACAGAAGCAGTCTCTTATCAGTGTCTGAACAGGTAAGGATACAAGAGACAAATGACCTGCATAGGAAATGTACATTAATCAACCAAAGTTTCACCCAAGATGAAATATAGTTTCCATGCCTATTATCAGCATTACCAATAATGCCCTTTCTCTTAGTTTCAAGAGCGTGGATTTCAAGCTCGCATTGATGCTGCTAATGCCTTTCTCTTCAGTAGATGCAAACAGTAAATCAATAAACTTGTTTAAATCAAACTTCAAAATCCTTAAAGAAGAGGCTTAGATATTTAATGTGCATGAAAAACATAACAAACCTGCTATGCATGTCTAACATTAAATTACAGCAGAACATTTTAAAAATCTGTTATAATTTTTATATTAGTTAGTAATGGTAGTTATGTAGCTATTCACTTGACAAGTATTCTGCAATTTCGTTAGTGGGTTCTCATCTCATATAGCTCAGACAGAAAGTTTAAAATAGGATGCAGTATAAAGCTATATAGAGGATTTTCTTCCTCTAGGTCGAGAAAATATTGCAAACACTATGGCCAAACAAACAGTTTCAAACTTTAAGGACAAATGCCATGTAAACAAATGATCAATGCAAACTGATGTAAGAGAAAGATGGTAGGTTATCTTAGTTTTGTTATGTCTCAAATATGCTTTAAATGCAGATAATTGACCAAAAATGCTGAGATGCATACTAACTGGGGCAAGGACAAAGTGTTCATTCTTGTTTTTCAAGGCCATTTTAGTGTGATTTTCTGGATACATAGCACTATAAACATATTGTACATTTTGTAAAAGATCTTTATAGAGGGTAGTCTTAGAATTGTCTGGAAACAAAAGAATAAAGCATGAATTGATGATTCTAGAGGGGAAGTTCAAAAATATCAGGATTAACATGCAGGACTAAAGAAAAATCATCATGCATTAGTCCCAGCTACTTTCTGGATAGTTCAGAAACCTTCCTAAGGACATATCAATATGCACTCTTAAGGACCTCAAATATTATAGAAGGGTTAATGGTGTTTTCAGAATATCGACAAAAATCCCAATCGGTCTCAGCTGCCCTGCGTCATACTGGTAAGATACTGGTTCCTAGGATGGGTCTGGGGCCTTGGAACATCAAAGACAGGTTTTCTCAGTTGGTATCACATGGTATGAATGAGGATGGTGATTCGGATCGGCAATACACACTTCCCTGATACTTCCGACAAGTTGGCATCCCATTAATACATTAGGATGCCATTTTTTTTGTCTTTCTTTTTTTTCCATTATTTGTTGTTCCTAATGATTGTCTAAAGGCTCTTAGGATTTCTTTATGCCATCGTTTGGAACTAAGCAACATTATTGAGGTAATATCTGGAACAATGGAACCGATACTATTCCTTTTGACTTTGCAAAATATGGCAACAAACAAAAAATGAGCTGGAAGACAACAAGAGGATACTGCTACATTTTAATCTGAATTGGATAGGACAAATATGAGTAATAGAAGCTGGATATGCCTGCTCTCTACCTTCTTCCTCTCTTTCTTCCCTTCTTTTTTCCTCCCCTAACTTGCAAAGCAAATGGTCAAAAGAAACATGATAGTGGTAATGGAACCATAAGAAACCTATTACCTCAAAAGACTGTCCTAATTTTAAATTATAATACAAACCACCTTTAAAACCTTAAACAACTATTAGGAATAACCAAAATGATAAACAAATAAAAAAATGGTGCCCCAGTGAATTACCAGGACATAAATCCATCATAAGGATCAGTATGGTACCATCCCAAGTTGGTTCCTAACCAGTACCGTGATCTAGGAGTGAGATTTAAAAATCTTGTTCCAAATTAAAGTTTTAAAATCATTTCAAATAGCAAAATGTTTTCTTTTGATCTCGTGTTCTTTCTATATTGGTGTCATTTGCTTCCTCTTGGGCAAATGGGCATGCATCAAGTGAATTAACCAAGAGTGGTTACACTCATAGGGGAAAAACAAATAGAAGTTAGACAACTATCAAAAAGTAACTGTAAAACAGATATGTAAATGGGAAATGTGAATGAATGCCCCAAGAACAATCATTAAGAGGATCACCTCCATTTAAGAAACCAGCAGTCAGAAAGCTTCTAGAAATATTTAATGTACAAGCTAAAATCATGTGTAAATTGCTCATGAACCTTCTAAAAGTTCTATGCTATGTTTACATCTCAGCACGCTGTAACAAAGAGATAAATTACTCAAAACAACATATTCAAGAGTTATTGGAGATCTTTTTGGGACTCAAAATACTCTACTATGTTATCTACACAGCATCTGTGCATATATGAAGAATATGGTCTTCTATATGGTCAAGTACAAGAGGCGATAGGAAGGGACAAGTAAGAGGGATGGATTTTCTGTTGGTCCTGTAATGTCCCAAGATTGTCGGGGTACTGTGAATCTTTTTGTAGCCCAGGGTACAATTCCACCCTAAGCATGACTCCACCTTTATGTAATCCCAAATTATTCTTCTCAAGAATCAAGAATCCGAGCCTCTTTTGTGGATCATAGTTCCAGCATATTTTACATTCTTTTATGGTTGGTTAGCTCAACTAGGATCACAGCCATCCACAGCACCGCTCACATGCATTGCATGTGCACAACTCTTGGGATGCAGAACTGTAAATATGGCGGAACTGAAAATCCATTATACTGGAGGAAATCTCTACTTCGTGTACAGGATATCTGACAGAGATACAGCCCAATTTAAAAGCCTCATACTATACTCAGTAGAAAAATTTGTTCAGGCAGTGAGAAAATGCTTTCTACATCAGTTCTCATAACTGAATCACAAGCAATCCAATGTTTCATGCTCTCAAGAGTATCTATTTCATTTTTAGCTGCTGCTTTACATTCCATAAATTTTCAAAGAAGAAAAAATAGTAAATGCTTATCAATTTCGCAACTCATGGACCAACAAGTCATTCCACTGCTCTACGATATCGATTAACCAACATCAAACAGTCAAATGCTCACCTCTTCTGCTCCCAAAGTGGCCGGCTCTCTTCATCTCCATCCTCTTTCACATTCTCTTCTGCTCCGGAGCTATCAAATCCAAATCCATCAAATCAACTACTACTCCTCCAAGTGATCTCAAATGACAACAGATAAAATTTCAGAAGAATCAAAAAGTCATAAGAAAGCGAAAGATACCTCGTGGGCAAAGGACACCGAGAAGGGAAGGGCGTAGGCTGCCTCCCGGTCTTCCGCAAGCTTCTGGGCCTTCTGGAAGTCATGAATCGCTGCCTGGAAATCTCTCGCCAGCTTCGCCTCCTCTGCCCTCTTGCTTGGCTGCCATTAACCCACAATTCATATCAATTCAAAGGAAAATTACTAACAGCAGGAGCAAGAATTCTAATTATATAATAACATTTTCGTCGCGGTTGGCATCGGTGAGGGATTTGAGCTTGGTAGAGGTCTCCTTCACCAACTGCCCAATTCGCCTCCTCGCGTCTTGCCTGCATTGAATCACAGAAAACCGTCGGCGAACGTCGATATGTTAAGAAAATGGAGGACATGAAAGCAGAGAGAGAGAGAGTATACAGGGCTTGGCGGTGCTCCGATGTGTCCTTGGAGGTTCCAATGGCGTCGACGAGACGCCGGAATCCGGCGACTGCAGTGTTGAGCTGGAATATTCCGGCGGCCACGGCCGAGATACCAGTCTTGGGAGCCATGGAGGGCTTGGAGGCCCCCTCGAGATCTTGGAAGCTCATCTCTTCTTCTTCCTTGCGGGGGAGAGAGATGGGGAGAGGGGGGGTCAGCACCTGATGGTCAGCAGGTGGCGTATGGCCGGCTACCGGCCATTAAAGTAACGGCCTTTCGAAAGAGACGGGTGTGTGATCACCCGCCGGTACCAAAAAAAAGAAAAAAAACTTGGAGAGGGAAAATTATTACATTGCCCTTCTATTAGGATTTATTAAGGCGACTGTCCGTGACAAGGACGCGTAGATAAGATCTCGGGAGATTTGGTGACAGCACAATGGTATCCATTGTTCATTTCCAAATGGTATTTTGTGATAGGTAAGCTGTGCAAGTTTTTACGCGGACAACTATGTATGTCTTCTGTCTTCGCTTGATATACATCTTCTTCTAACATCAACATCAGTGATGCTTTTTCTAATAGCCAAGTGTATAGGATGGATTCAAAAGAATAAGTGGGCTGCCACGTTCCATCAAGATATCAAAAATTTTTCATGTCGGCATGGCGCTTGCACGTTCTGTTGTGTTTTAATCAGGACTTTACAAATTACATAAATTTATTGTTATTATCCCAATCCTCTCTAGAAAGGTTAACCTTGTGCCATCTTGATGGCAGGATTTTAAATTGGAAATCCTCTCTCTCTCTCTCTCTCTCTCTCTCTCT
>KE506667.1:86973-115876 GCA_000441515.1 Elaeis oleifera | reverse complement strand
ATTTATTCATGAAATTAGGTTTTTAAGAAGATATTAGCACCAAAAATTACCAAAAATATCTTTAATAAATATAAAATATACCACTTATCAGCTACTAGATACAATCAAGTACTTACAAAGTCTGTGTGTGGATCAAGATAGGATTGATCCCTCTGAATTATTGAAGTTGATGTATCACTGTATTTCAATTTAGTAAAGTCTTAGCCAGGGTAATCCATGAGATAGATTTGAAAGGTTGAAATACAATGTGGATGAAGCAATCTCGGTTGACAGTTAATCTGAGACCATCCTAGAGTATTTAAGGTTAAAGGATGAATTATGTGGTAACCATGTATATAGATTCTGAAATATTTTTATGATAATTCGATCTATCTGGACATTGAGAACCATTGCTAAATGGTGTCTCAATTAGTACAGAAATCGGTTCCTGTGCTATCGGCTTAGTATTTGAACCTATGGAATCACACACACAAGTCAGACACCGTAGAAAATATTGACCAATATTTATATGTCCAATTTGGAAGTACTTGACTTGATTAAATATATAAGCTAACTTGATTGAAAATGAAGTTATGAGTCAAATGGGATTGAAGGATTGACTATGTCTAGCTAGTACTACACATGAGGTTCAGATTTGATCTCGAAGATGAACAGTTTCTAATCTATGATCCATGGAGCATATAAAAGATTGAATTTAAGTACTGATTAATTTCAGATTAGATCTGAATTAATTAGGCTTAATTGGGTCTAAATTCAAGTTAGACTTAGTACAAAAGTCTTAAAGAGTTTGGGATTGACAGTCTTTCGAAATTATTTCAAACCAGCTTCAAATTGGATTCGAATCAGATCTATTTTGGATAAAATATGAGAAATCCTTTTTGCACTGAGATTCTCCTCTCTTATGGGTTGACCAACACCTGGAATCTTCCTCATTGTAGGCATCCCATGTGGGTAAGGGATTGGATGCAATTTGGTTGTCATATGTGATGGCAATTCTATCTCATATAGGAGTCCTTCTTTCATGAGTATTGGACTAATTCAAAGTATGTTTGAGTTAGGAGTCCTATACTTATTGGGTTATGGAATTCATCTACAAATAGAAAGAGTTTCTACCTATGGATGCATAGCAAACAAATCAGATTGAGAGAAGAGAGAAAGAGAGAGAGGCATCAGAAGAGAGAAGCCCTTCTTCATCTCCTTGGCCTCTCCCTTTTGGTGCCACCCCTTCTCCCTTGACGTGGGCCCTCTTGTGGGCATCCCACTTGCTAGTGTGAGGTGTCACACCAGCACATCTCCTTCCTCATTTGATTAGGTTGCGAAGATCAAAATTTATCCCGCTTTCCTGTGACGTCTGGCATGTATGCAAAGTAGAGGGTCTGCACATCCAGACCTCTGCAAAAGATTGTTTCAGATTTTTGAAGATTTGATCTCTAGTTTCACTACTAATCAGATAAAAATTTGATCCTTATTCATGTAGATTAATAAAAAATTTTAGATGCAACCTGAGCTATCCGAAGAGAAATAGTTTTCTTTCCTTCATATCTTAAGAAAGATACCTATATGGAGCAGCCTTTGGGTTTATTTTTAGTAATGGAGATCACAAAGTTTACAAGCTATAAAGATCCATTTATGGATTGAACCAAGCTTCTCGAAGCTGGAACACTCATTTCAATGATGCAATCAAATCATTTGATTTCATCAAAAATGAAGAAGAATCTTGTATATACAAAAAGGTTAGTGGGAGCGCTGTCACATTCCTCATACTGTACGTGGATAACATCCTCTTTATTAGGTATGACATTCCTATGCTGACCTCAGTCAAAAGATGATTATCTAAAAAATTCTCCATGAAAGAAGGGAAGCGTCTTATATTCTGAGAATAAAGGTCTATAGAGAAAGATCTAAAAAGATGCTTGACCTGTCAGAAAAAATATACATGAGGAAGTGCTGAAGAAGTTCAGCATGGAGAACTCTAAAAGGAGACTTTTACCCTTTAGGTATGGTATTACTCTCTCCAAGAAGATGTGTCCAAGCACACCTAAGGAGATTTAGTGCATGAGTAGGATCCCTTATACTTTGACTATAGGGAGCCATATGTATATCATGCTATGTACTCGACCTGATATTGCCCTTACTATGATGTCATGAGTAGGTATTAGTCAAATCCAAGAGAGGAACACTGGATAGCAGTGAAGAACATCCTTAAGTACTTGAGAAGAACTAAGACTTATTCTTGACCTATGGAGGAGGATCAGAGTTTTGGATTAAAGGATATACTGATTCAGACTTTATGTCTAATCCTGATGATAGAAAGTCTATATTAGGGAGTGGTTCGTATGCAATGATGGTGCCACCAGTTGGAAGAGTTTCAAGCAATTTATCATTGTGGATTCAACGATAGAAGCTATGTCACTGTCTTTGATGCTGCAAAGGAAGCCTTTTAGTACAAGAAGTTTGTCACGAAATTTGAAGTAATGACATCAGATGCCATCACATTGTACAGCAACAATGATGGCACCATAGCACTAGCTAAGGAGCCCAGGTCTCATCAGTAGACCAAACACATCGAGTGGTGTCATCATATAATATGCAACTACTTCGAGAAGAAATATATCGAGGTACAAAGAGTAGACTCCATGGATTACATGGCAGACCCACTGACAAATAATTGAGCCAACCGAAGACTAAAATCCACCTTAAGAAGATGGGACTAAAGTTAGTGGCCAATTAGCTTTAGGTCAAGTGGGAGATTGTTAGATGTATCCCCTAGAAGCCAATATTATAGACACATTATAATAATTTTAGAATATATTTTTATACTTAAATAATTGATTTATCAATAAAGTGGATAATTTTTATCTATTTTTGCGTTATGTGTCCGAGAATCATCTAAAAAATTAATAACTTGAAGATACATATTCTAAAGAATTTAGACTTTGAGGTATGTATAATTAATTTTAATTATTTTTGATCGATGGATCATCATGGAGATGGTGATTGATCATTAGATCGATATACGGATCACTTTCTTCGAGATAGATAAGTCTCGAGTCTACAGTGTAGAGACATTGAGCATGAGTGCAGATGGTTGTTAGAGAACATCGGTACTGAGCATGACCATATGAGAGATCATATGGATGTCTACTCACTCATCAGTATTTTTCTCAATGCTGTAGTGGTGTGAGTGATTCCTTGACCTGTGGTGCCTCGACTACTCACAGTGAGGTTGCTGTAGTTTGATTGTACATAAATATGATCTTCTAGCCATTTAGATTTTTGTAGTGTATGTTAGCTACAGTAGATTTATTACAGGAGTAGGGTGTGTACTTATAAGAGATCTATCAATCTTAGTAGATAAAGAGTAGTTCTATAAGATTTGAGAAGCTGAGTCCATAAATTCATGGCCAAAGGAAGGTGATTGATAGAAAGAGTTTTCATGAGTATCATATTTGGACTAGAGCTAATCTAATCTTTTATATGACAAATGTTGGATTTGATGAGTTTTCATGACCTCCGTCTTGTCGGGACTCACGATAGAAGAACTGAATCATATGATAACTATACTTAAAGGTTCTATTTTTATTCTACTAGATTACCACTATATGCTGCTAAACGTCACTAGTGGATGATGAGAACTCCCTCAGATCATTTTGGAGCGATAATCCTTATTGAATGTGAGTTAGAATTATTTTAGCCCATTGAAAGATGTTTCGATAATACTATGATGGAGATAATGGTATGTCTCTCTACTAGACAGAACAAATTTCTATGGATCACACATAAAAGAGGTTCTTGACTGATCAAATAGTTGAGTTATAATTATGAATCGTAATAGGATTTGATTATTAATATGATTGACAATGCAAAACTTATAATTAAGTAACTCGCTAAGTGTTAATGAATTGTAGGAGGATCAATTAGCAATTGGATCGCTGTCTGGCTCAATTTGATTAAGCTATAGGATTCAAATCAGATCTAATTGAATTAGATTCAATGTGGTCTGATTTAGAGTTGATTAGATCAAGCCTAATTAGATTATGAGATAATCCAATTACATAAGGAGAACAATTCCTAGTCTGACTAGGATTTATTTGAATCAATTTTCTAATCAGATTAGGATTTATTTCAGATTTAATTTGAGTTCTTAACTACAAATTAGCTTGATTTGGACGCTACCTAATCCTAAGTTGGTTAGGATTAAAATATATTTAAATCAGATTTAAATATGCACCTAAAAGGAATCCCAGTTGGACTAGGATTCTCTCTCCATGCGCCACCCTTGTTCATGCCAAAGAGGGTACCACATCCCCTTGGTTTTTGCACGTCAAAACTTCACGCCAAGAGCCTTTATGCATCCCTATTTCTCTCATTTCAGATCTGGTTTAATTTGGAATAAAATCAGTTTGGATTTGAATCAAAGTAGCAAATCCTAATTTGGTTAGTTTTATACTTTCAAACCTAGCCTTTAACTAACTACTTGGATGCCTATAAAAGAAAGGGGTTATGAGACGTGTAAACTAGATTTGAGATCAGATCTCATGCAGAAAAGAAGGGCTTTGGCATGGGATATTTGGGCATGAGAAATCCTAGCATGGGGTTTTAAGAAGCGAGAAAAGAAAGAGAAGGGTTCTTGTGATCTAGTTCCTCTTCTTCTTCCTTGAGAGAGTCTTAGGATTTGAAGAAGGTCCTTTTCAACTATCAAGGAAGTGATCTTTGCAAGAGAGCTAGCATTTTAGGAAGGTCAAATAGCCTCCAATTAGATTAGGCCTCGTGTGGATACCCGTAGAGGCCGGGCACATGTGCAGCTACACCAGAACCTAAGACATCCTAAGATCCAGATTGGAAGAAAGAGTTCAACGATTCAGGTATATGATTCGATTACATATTTATTTTATTTTCTTAAATCATATGCTTTATATCTTGTTTATCATCATATGAACTAGATCTATAGTTATAAGATTTTGATCTATGCATGCGTAGGATTAAATCTGATTTAATCTTATCTTCCACTGCTTATTTTTAAAATTATTTTGAAATCTGCATGTAAAATATCTAGAATCCAATAGTATCAAGGTAGCTATAGTTGTGAGAGGCCGCACACCAGTCTAGGAGGATCGGTAATTACTTAGATTCTAGGTCCAGATGGATTACGGTAATTTAAAATATTATTAATTAAGTTCTTTATATATTGATATGTATAATAGCACGAATAAATTTCTAAACTATATAGATGGATTACGTGAAATATGTGATAGTGTGGCATGGAGAGGACCCATCCTCTCAGCCCCTCATGACCTCGAAGGATGGCTCAAGGCCACCGAAGGGGTGAGTAGGAGCCCGATCATATGGTTCGGGCATAGCTTCAACCCTCTAGCAGGTCGCTGGTCTTTGACATCCTCCTCTCAGACCTCGACGACTGAGATGTGGGGTAATACACATGTCCAAGAGGTCATGTAGAGGCTTTTTTTGCCAACGACCTTAGAGCTTCTAGAGTGCCATTCACGATACGATTGTTGAGATTCTTTGAGACCCGCATCTACACGAACAACTGAGCTAGCTCATTATCACAGCCATCACAGTAGATAAATTATTGATAAATTTCTTTACTTATTTAATTTTTATATTTAGAAGCTTCACATAGTTAGGCTTAAGATAGGGAAGGAGACCTAAAGGGTCAAAATTCAATCTAACTATCCAATGGATGGGTCAGAGGTGTTTATAGCTCTATATTATCAAATAGAATGTATAGGAATAATCTATTTGAGAATCAAAATATATCAAAATATATTCCTCCATATCAAAATATTAAAATTTAATTTCAAATTTATTAATAATATTTATTTTTTTATTACAAGATGCTGAGACATCCGACTCTCATCTATCTACTACTATAAAGGACGTACACAAGCAAGAGGAGGAGGATTTTCATTGATTATTTTAGTTTGATGTAAATATTTAATTTGATATTTGAGTAGTGTTATCTTGTATAATTAGATAATTCATACTTTTTATATAATATTAGCTTTTTATTTATGATGGTGATAGTTAATTGCTAGTTATTATAGTATCTATAAATATATGTTCTTTATTAATTTAATTATAATAAATTTTAGTAAATATAATTACTTGTTAATATAATTATAACAAATTCTAACAAATATAATTATTAATTTTTTTAAAAAATTATTATTAGCAATGAGAATACCGACGACAATCCATCACTAAAGCCACTATTGCTGATGGCTAGAAATTATTAACGATAGCTAGAAACCACAGACAATCGACACATGTCCCAATTATTAGCAATGATGTATGATTCACTAGCGATGATATTCCATTGCTAATATATTTTTAATTTTTTAATTAAATTATTAAAAATATATCCTAAAGCTAATTATCTATCTATAGATGATTGAGCTCTTTATAATTTATATATAAATTATTAATGATTAAAATTATTTTTGACAAGTTCATCATAAGTGTGCATCTTTTTTTGAACTCTTGTATCATGATGAAGTCCTTAAAACCATAATATAATCGATAAAGAAGGATTTATCGAATAGTTCTTAAATCTGTCTACGATCAAATAATATATTATTAATAAAGATAATAATATTTATCAAGTATAGATTATTGTGTGCTATATGGGTTGGTTGTTCTCTTAACCAAAGAGTGTGGAGATACTGGTATGACATACAGACAAGATATAGGAGTACATCGTTAATGAATAGTGATTCATCTGTGGAGCATCCTGCTGTCAAGGACAGCTCACAAAGGATATGGGCATAAGTGTTTCTCCGATCTAAGATTACCACGGTGACTTACAAGTAACTCACTGTGCTTTGATACCAGACTATCTGTATTTCTAATACCGTGATAGAAGGCTATTAGATACAGTCAAGTACTTATGAAGTCGGTGTATGAGTCAATACATTACTGTATCTTAATCCAGTAAAATCTTGACCATGATAATCCTTGTGATTTATCATAAGATTTGAAAAAGATTGAAATATAATTTGGATGACTCATCTAGGGTTGACAGTTAAATCCTAGGTCACCTTAAGCATTATGATCAAAGGGATGAATTATGCAGTAACCATATGTCGAGGTTCTTAAATGTTACTTTGTAATTATTCGATCTATCCAAATATCGGGTATCATTATCAGATGGTCACTTCAATTAGTATAGAAAGTGATTCCTATGCTATTGGCTTGGTATTCGAACCTATGGAGTCACGCACTAGGTCAAAAAATATAGGAAAGAATTGACCAATATTTATGTGTTCAATTTGAAAGTATGAGTCTTGATTGAATATATAGATTTACTTAATTAAAATTAAATTATGGTCATATGGAATTAAACACCGACTATGTACAACTAGCACTGCAGATGAGGTGCAGATTTGATTCTAGGGATGAATTTGATCAAATTTATGATTTGAGAAATTATGAGAGTTTGGATTTAAGTCTTAATTATTTTAGATTAGATCTAATTTAATTAGATTTAATTTATTAAGGCTATATTAGATTAATTATCTAAGTTAGATTTGGATCCAAATCCTAATTAGATTAGGATTAGCAGTCTTTTTCGAATTTGGTTCGAATCGAATTCGAATTGAATCCAAATCTAAACCAAATTAGATTTGGTACACTTAGCCATATTTTTCATACATTCTTTCACCCATATGGCTAACCAAGATGAAAGAGAGGGTGCTGAAAATAGCCTTCTCTCCTTGGACGTGCGGCATGGTGAAGGGAGGCATAAGTTGATGCCTCTCCTACTTCCATTAGGAAACCTTATGGTTTAGAGAGTTTGGATTTGATTCAAACTTAGAGGGTCCTATTCTTTACCCATGAAGGTATTTGATTTGATCTAAAATCTCTTGTCTATTGAAGGAGAGATTTAGAGAAGGAGAAAATCAATCTAGATGTGAGCAAGGGCTTGGGTGTGGAGACCTCCTCCCTTGGGCATCCCCTCTTCTCCTAGGCATCTCTCTCCTCTTGGCATCCTCCCTCCCCTTGTGGTGTGGTGTGTGGGATCCTTCTTAGGCTTTGAGATTTGATCTCAAATCCCTCCTCTCCTCTCCTTCTGAAGAAGAGCTTCATCCCTCTCTTCCACGTTGGTTGGCGTGCGAGAAAAGTTGAGGGTCTGGACATCTGGATCCCGTAAAGCAACAACCTTCAAAAATTCTTCAAACTTGATTAAGTCTTCCACTATAAATCAAGATAAGATTTTATACATATTATAAAATTTAATTGTTAATCTATTCAATTTTTACCTGGCATCCGATGGGATCGGATAACTTTTCTTCAATTGGTATCAGAGCCAAGCTGTATATCATGATTGTATAATATAATTTTAATTTTTTAATTTTTTGATCTAATTTAATTAAAATTTAATATAATTAACCTTATTTGATATGATATTCTCTATATTTTTTTGATCTAATTTTGATTAGATTATCGGATTGAAATTAGCCTCTGAAAATGATCTGTTAAAAATCTATTTTAGCAAAATTTTCTATGCAGATTTTTGTTTTGATTTAAAATTTGATTATGTATGGATTTAAATATATTTTGATAGATTTTTATGAATATATTTTAATTAAAAAATTGATATTTAAATTAGGCTTAGATCTGAATCTGTTTGATAGAGTTTCAGATCTGATTTGAGCAAAATATCTGCATATATTTGTTCATATCTCAAACCAAATTTTTTTATGCAATCATACATATATTTTGAATAAATTTTTTATTTTTTAAATCTAAAATTAATAATTCATGTGATGATATGATTAAGATTCAGATCTAAAATTTAATATTGTAGTAATGATCTAATTAGATTAGATAAAAATTCTGCATATTATCATGTTATAAATATGATATGAATTAGAAATTTTCTTTATATATGTGCTATGTAGTGTTGAATTATTTTTAATAGCCAAGTATTCGAAATTGAGTTGATCACCATGGCCGTCCGATCATAAGAAGAAGTAGGGATTAAATTCCCTCTCTTGTCCGATCAACAAATTTTTTTATGACATGTAGGGGTTCCAATGTGATTATATCTTATATAGAAAAAGATGAAAATAAATCTTAAAATTGTTCTAATCATAAATAAGTTTAGATTAGATCTAAAAATTTTATAATTATTTTTATTGATTTATGCAAAATATTCAGATCTGAAAATTAGTTTCATAATCTGAAATTAATGACATATGATGTAAGATTTTGCATGAAAACTTCTGTAAACTAGTTTTACAAGTTGAAATTGTTTCAATATAGAATTTTATATACTTAATTATGAATTAAAAATGATTATCAAAAGATCTAGATTTAAAATTAAAGATCTTAAGACACCTCATAAATCAAGGGACTATGGGTTAGTTTGAATCAGGTCTTCTAACTAGGTTAGACCTAGGGTTAGTAACAAATATAGATCAAATAGAAAAATTGATTAAATCTAATCAATAGTTGAATTAGACTAGATCAAGATTTCTCTAAGATCAACCTCAATAGTTGTAGCTTAATCAAGTCCATATTTTTGACTATATCAAATGAACCTGATTGTGGCTCAATAGTCGAGTCCGAATCCTTTGGCTGACCAAATTGAAACTAATCGACCAATTGATATCTAAGGTAAGTTCGGCAATTCGATCGATAATTTTAATTAGGGGCATGCTTACCTGGCCTATATGGTGTCTAAATCAAGCATTGGCTATCCTTCCATCAATCTCGCTTATCTGGCCAGTTTGGTAGATTATGTTAAGATTAGGTCACTAAATGATTTGAGTTAGCCCATACCATTAAGGTTAATCAGTGTGACTGATTCAGGTGTTCTTGAGCCAGCTTATTTCTAATCCTCTTTGATGACTTGGTGAAGTTAGTGGGAGGATCATTAAATACTGGTTAACCTCTTCCTTTTATTCTTAAATTAATTAATTAAATTTCTAAATTATTAGATCCTTAAAGTGACAGTTATAGGGATAACTAGTTCATAGCCTTCCATTAAAGTGCATGATAATGGGTCCAGTATTTTAAATAAGCATTGGAGATGCAAACATCTGGTGTTTATTGAGAATTAAAATTATCATTCATTATATGATGACCTTATTGCATTTTTCAGATCAATAGTCAGGTTGGTCGAGCAAACTCGAGCCTAGATATTTGTTTGTTAGATACACTGGGTATGGTCATGTTAATGGTTGGACCTAACTGAAATTTTTAGTGAAGACGCAAATGCCTATTAAAGAGATGCCTAAGGCAAAACATATTACTAAAATTATTTGAAAAATAATTGATTAAGAATCTATTCATAGATGCATAGGAGTTGGCCGAGCAAACTCGGGCTCGTGTGCAATCTATATGGATTCTAGTACCTACTAAAAATGAATGTAATTTTTTGAATTGGAGATAGAGGCTATCAATTCATATAAATAATGGAAGAATCTTTAGACTAAAATTCAAATCTTTAGGATTAAATAATTCATATACTGATAGATCTTGTATTTTCTTTTTCAGGGATGGCTAATACTTTATTGCTCCGCTCGCTGTTGGACAGCAACAAGCTCATTGGATCTAATTTTATAGTTGGTATCGAAAGCTCAAGATTGTCTTAGAGCATGAGAGGATGTTGTATGTACTTACAGATCCAGTACTTGAGGAGCCCATCCTGAATGCTCATGATGCGGTCAGAGATACTTACCAGAAGTGGCTCAATGATCGAGTCACTGTGTATTGTATTATGAGAGTGGCTATGAACAATGAGTTCAGTCAAAAATTTGAGGATGCTCAGTTGGAGAAAATCTTTCAAATATTAAATAAGTCCTTGGACACTCCTGATGATGTTAAGAGGCACAAAAACCTTATGCTATCTTCAATGCACAGATGAGGAAAGAGGCATCAGTCACTGATTATGTACTATACATGATCAAGTAGATCGAGCACCTGAGCAAACTCAAATTTTTTTACATGAGTAGCTAGGAAAGATGCAATCCTGAATTCTTTACCCAAATCCTATCTATCCTTTCTTAGTCATTATAGAATGACTAAGCTTGCAGTAAACTACTATGGTTTGTTAGGGTTACTGTAGATCTTTGAGAAGGATAACCAGCTACAAAAGAGCCTGTGAATATGGTGGGTGGTTCTTCTTCTGGGCATCATCCCTTGAAGAAAGGAAAGAAGAAGAACAAGAAGAAGATGTAGCGTACTGGAGCTTCAAAGCCCAATCAGAGCAAGAAGTTAAAGATTGACAAGAGCCAAATAGAGTACTTCTTTGTAAGAAGCTGGGGCATTGGAAGAAAATTATTCTCAGTATATAATCTCCCTTAACCCAACAGACCGAACAAAAGAAAGCAGCAATCTATTACTGGATAAGATACTTATATGATAACTCTCTATAATTTCTCTGTGTGTAATACTATATTGTCCAACCAAACAACTTAAGAAGGGGGGGTGTGAATTGGATTTTAAACTTAAATAAGTATGTACTAAATTATTTAGTTTGCCTTTAATGTAGTTGTGCAGTGAATGCAATGTATGAATGAAAGAATGAAGAAAGCAAGTACATATACAAAGACAAGAGGATTTTATAGTGGTTCGATGCACACCCAACACCTACATCCACTCTCCAAGTAAGACACTTGAAAATTTCACTATAATTCCTTAAGATTGCAGTTGGATAGTTTTAACCGAGCTCACTATCCATAAATTCAGTTGATTTTTTCTAAGATTCACCAACCATAACCTTTACACACCTTGATCGAGGCTACACAATCTAGTTACAGAGGTGGATTAAATCTTTCCCTTAATTTCAGCCCCTGCTGAAATTAATTATAGCAAATAGACAAGAATAGAAATGTTACAACAAAAGAAGCTCCTTGATTGAGCAAATTTATTATCGATGTAGCTCAATAGTTATCCTCTTGAATGCTTGGAGTTAATGCTCTTCAAAAGCTCTTCACTTCTTTTAGAGAATCAAGAGATTTTTGGTTGGAAGTAGGTGAACTCTCTTGAATGCTGGAAGTTCAAAAATTTTCTTATTTTTTTCTTCTCCAAATGAAATAGTAACTTCTACTGCTTAGATACTCCTCTTGCTTCTCTTTTAAATCTAGAGCTTTCCACCAAGTTTAAATTGTTCGAGCCTAGAATTAGTCATTTTTATTGTTGGAGGTAAGATATAGCCATTGAAAAAAGAGCTATGTAGTTGCAGAACTAGCCATTAAAGGCTGTCAATCGCATCTTGAGTTGGCTCAGCTATCTTCGAGTCGACTCAGCTATCTTCTTTAGTCACCTTAGCTGCTCTTCGAGTTGGCTCGCTTTCAAGTGCCCAAAATTAGCTCTCTAAAATTTTTGGATCTCTAAGATGGAGTTGGCTCGGATCCATCGGAGTTGACTCGGCTGCCACCTTCAAGTTGACTTGAAAATTTGGAAGTCGACTCAGTCTCAGTGGACTAAAACATGCTTTCTATTGCCTAAGACAGAGTTGACTCCGATCATTCTGAATCCACTCGACCACGAGCAAAGTCTAC
Organism: Elaeis oleifera; assembly: GCA_000441515.1. Lineage (NCBI taxonomy): Eukaryota > Viridiplantae > Streptophyta > Magnoliopsida > Arecales > Arecaceae > Elaeis > Elaeis oleifera. Next base: position 103,346 of record KE506667.1, on the reverse strand, counting down.
ATACCAGTGCCCAAACCGTGCCAGAGTTGACTCTAAAATCTCTAGAGTTGACTCAAACCCTTCTCTAGGCCATTTTCATTGGATTTCAACTCCATTTTGATCTCACTTGGTTTTTCCTTTCTTGTTCAAAGAGCTCTCTTTCTACAAAATAAACTTGAAAAAACTTTAAAAAATTAGTGAATGCATGCTCTAATGTTTGGTCATCATCAAAATCACTAAGGAGGTCAACATACTATTATCTGGGTATTGGATAACGAAAGTTCAATTAATATTTATAATTTGTTATAGGAACTTCAGGTTAGTAGGAAATTCAGAGATGGCAAATGGTTCCTGAACATTAGAAATGGAAGCCTTATTCCAGTTCTAGCTCTAAAAACTATTCAGTTTATTTTCAGTCCAGGGTTATCATGTTAGATGATTGTCATTATTGTCCTTTTTAATGAATGTCATCTTTGTAGGCATTTTGGCCAAAGTTGGTTTCAACTTTTTAATAAAGGATAAATTTTATGATATCATTTTGAATGATATTATAATTTTATATAGATAATTAAAATATAGTATATACCTACTATCACAGCCTGTTAGTATAATATACACATCTAGTAGACATCCTAAAGTAGATAATGTCAGCGATGCTTATTTTTAGCATTATCAACTAGGCATATGAACAAGAACAAAATGAATAGATTAACTAAAGAGAAAATCTTCGACATTAGCGATTGTGAATTATTACCGATCTATGAATCTTGTTTTCTTAGTAAGATAATAAAATCATCTTTTAAAAAAAAATGAGTGAACCACTGATATTCTAAGTCTAATACATAGTGATGTATGTGCACCCATAAGCACAAGTATCAGAGGTGGGTATAATTCTTTATTACTTTCACTGATGATTTATTTAGGTATGGGTATGTCTATCTTATAAAGCATAAATTTGAATCATTTGAAGTGTTCAAATGATTCCATAATGAAGTAGAAAATAACTAAAAAGAGTATTAAAACTCTTCGATCAGATCGAAGAGTTAAATACCTTTCTATTGAGTTTCTGACATGTCTAAAATAGAATAGGATTTTCTCACAATGGACTCCTCCAAGGACACCGCAATATAATGGGATGTCAGAAAGAAGGAATTGAACACCATTAGATATAGTTTGATCCATGATGGGCTTTGAGACTCTATCAATCTCTTTTTGGGGATACGCTCTAAAATTGCATGCTATGTACTGAACAGGGATCCAAGCAAGTCTGTAAATAAACTCCATATAAAATATAGACAGGACGTAAGTCAATACTCTCACACCTTAGAATTTAAAGATATCCAATTTATATCAAATGTTTAAAGACAGATAAGCTTGGACCTAGGTCCGACAAGTATTTATTGTAAGATATTCAAAAAATAAAAGGTACTATTTCTACCTCACTAAAGAACAAAAGATGTTCATCAGTAATAGGACAATCTTTTTGGAAAGAGAGTTCTTTAGAGAAAGAATTAATGCCACTAAGATCAAACTTGGTAATGTTTGTGAGGTAGAAAATCAGACACCTCTGAATAAGAATATAGCATCAGATTTGATTGAAAAATCAAATCTGGAGCCTGTCATAAAGGCATTATTAAGGAGATCTAGTAGAGTACCATATCAATCGGATAGATACTATGGTTTCTTAATCCAAGATGGTGATCCTATCGAACTAGATAAGAACGACGAGGATTCGATCACCTATATGGATGTCATGCAGAGATTTGATTCTAAAAAATGGTTAAAAATCATGAAATCTGAAATGAAATCCATGGAGATCAACGATGTATAGACAGAAGGGATTAAACCCATAGGGTGTAAATAGATCTTCAAAAGAAAGGGAGTGGATGGAAAGGTAGAAACCTATAAAATCCGTCTAGTTGCCAAGACATATCATCAACATTATAGTATTGACTATGATGAGACATTCTCTCCTGTGACAATGCCTAAGTCTATTCAGATTATGCTTGCTATAGCGATAAACCTAGATTATGAGATCTAGCAAATGAATGTCAAAACTGCTTTTATTATGGAGAGTTGAAAGAGGAGGTGTATATGATACAACCTGAAAGATTTACATCCACAAATGAATCTAAAATATGCAAGCTAAATAGGTCTATTTATAGATTAAAGCAAGCTTCTCGAATTTGAAATATACATTTTGATAAGATGATTAAAACGTATGGCTTCGTTAAGAACAGAGAGGAGCCCTGCATCTATAAATGGGCTAATGATTCTGTAGTCATCTTTTTTGTGTTGTATGTAAATGACATACTCTTAATAGAAAATAACATCCCAGCATTACAGAGTGTGAAACTCTGGTTGTCATCACAGTTCTTCATGAAGAATTTGGGAGAAGTTTCCTACATCCTAGGGATGAAGATTTATAGAGATTGATCTAAAGAATATTTGGATTGTTCCAATCCATGTACATCGATACTATGCTGAAATGGTTCAGCATGAAAATTTTAAGAAGAGCTATCTATCGATAGGCCAAGAAATTATTCTCTCCAAAAAACATTGTCTGACAACTCCTCAAGAGAGAGAACGTATGGTAGAATCTCATACGCCGACAATGAGATCTATTATATACACTATGACATGTATGAGATCGGATGTGGCCTACTCGCTATGAGTAGTGAGTAGATATCAGTCTGATCCGGATGAAAATCATTGAAAGGTTATGAAGACAATCCTTAAGTATTTGAGAAACCAATGGTTAATATATGGAGATACAGACTTTAAACTTATGGAATATACTAATTTAGTTTTCAGTTTGATCATGATGACAGTAAAAATGTGTCTGGCTATATTTTACTTTATATGGTGAAACGATCTGCTGGAAGAGTTTCAAGCAGCATATAGTAGCTGATTCGGTATGTAAAGTGGAATACATTGCAGCATCTAATGCTATAAAGGAAGCTGTTTAGTTAAGAAAGTTCATCTGCAAACTTGGAGTGGTTCTCTTAATTGAAGATCCAATTTTACTATATTGTGATAGCACTAGTGCCATCACTCAAGCCACGAAATTCAAGTCCCACCAAAGAATCAAACATATTTTATGTCGCTATCACCTGATCCATGAGATCGTCGATCGAGGTGATGTTGAGCTACTGAAGATTGATGGAAAAAAAAATCTGATCGACCCTTCCACTAAAGCTCTTGAAATCAAAGAGTTCGATGACCACAAGTGAAAGATGGGTACTAAATATAGTTTGATTGGCTTTAGTCCAAGTGAGAGTTGTTGAAAAATATATCCTAAACCAATTATCTATCTGTAGATGATTGAGCTCTTTATAATTTATATATAAATTATTAATGAATAAAATTATTTTGATAAGTTCATCATAAGTGTGCATCTTCTTTAAACTTTTATATTATGATGAAGTCCTTGGAACTATAATATAATCAATCAAGAAGGATTTATCGAATAGTTTTAAACTTGTTCACGATCAAATGATATGTTATTAACAAGAACAATAATATTTATTCAGTATAGATCGTTGTGTGCCATATGGTTGATTGTCAAGGACAGCTTACGAAGGATATGGATATAAGTATCCCTCCGACCTGAGATCACTACGGTGACTTGCAAGCAACTCACTGTGCTTTGGTACCAGACTATTTATATTTTAATACAATGATGGAAGGCTACTAGGTACAGTCAAGTATTTGTGAAGTCGGTACATGAGTCAAGATGAGATTGACCCCTTCGATTTATAGAAGTTAATGTATTACTGTATCTCAATCCAGTAAAATCTTGGCTAGGATAATCCTTGTGATCTATCATAAGATTTGAAAAAGATTAAAATATAATATGGATGACTCATCTAGGGTTGACAGCTAAACCCTAGGTCACCTTGAGCATTAAAATCAAAAGAATGAATTATGCGGTAACCATATATTGAGGTTCTTGAATATTATTTTGTAATTATTCTATCTATCCGAACGTCAGATATCATTGCTAGATGGTAACTTTGATTAGTATAGAAAGTGATTCCTATGCTACCAGCTTGATGTTCGAACCTATGGAGTCATACACAAAATCAAAAAATATAAGAAAGAATTGACCCAATATCTATGTATTCAATTAAAAGTATGAGACTTAATTGAATATATAGATTTACTTAATTGAGAATTAAGTTATGGATCATATAGAATTAAATACTAACTATATGCAGCTAGCACTGTATATGAGGCATAAATTTGATTCCAAAGATGAATTTGATCAAATCTATGATTCGAAAAATTATGAGAGTTTAGATTCAAGTCTAAATTATTTTATATCAGATTTAATTTAATTAAACTTAATTTTATTGAAGCTAAATTGGATTAATTATCCAAGTTAGACTTGGACCTAAATCTTAATTAATTAAGATGAGCAGCCTTTCTCGAATTTGATTTGAATCAGATTCGAATTAGATTCGAATTGAACTCAAATCTGAATCAAATTAGATTTGATGTACTTAATCATATTTTTCATATATTCTCTCACCCATATGACCGACTAAGATGAAGGAGAGGGTGCTGGAAATAGCCTCCTCTCCTTGGGCATGCGGCATGGTGAAGGGAGGTGCAAGTTGGTGCCTCTCCTAATTCTATTAGAAAATCTTATGGTTTAGGAAGTTTGGATTTGATTCAAACTTGAAGGATCCTATTCCTAATCCATGAAGGTATTTGATTGTTTTAAGATCTTTTGTCTATTTAAGGAGGGGTTTAGAAAAGGAGAAAATCAATCTAGGAATGAGCAAGGGCTTGGGCGTGGAGACCTCCTCCCTTGGGCATCCCTTCTTCTCTTGGGTGTCTCTCTCCTCTTGGCATCCTCCTCCCTTTGTGGTGTGGCATGTGGGATCCTTCTTAGGCTTCGAAATATGATCTCAATGCCCTCCTCTCCTTTCCTTCTAAAGAAGAGCTTCATCCCTCTCTCCTACGTTGATTGTCATGCGAGTGAAGTAGAGGATTTGGATATTTGGATCTCGCGAAGCAACAATCTTCAAGAATTCTTCAACCTTGATTAAGTCTTCCATTGCAAATCAAGCTAAGATTTCATAAATATTATAAAATTTTAATTATTAATCTATTCAATTTTTTATCTGACATCCGATATGATGAATAATTTTTCTTCAAAAATAACCAAAAAAATATTATATGTGATGGACTTGCCGTTGCTAATTACTATTGCTAATATGACTATTAGCGATCATTGTTTCTACCATCGCTAATAATAGTCTTCAGCATCTAACTTTTTTTGATGGTTTATTGGTGATGGTGGTCCGTCGCTAATACAATTATTGACAGCTATTCATATATTAGCGATGATATTTAGCCATTGCTAATAATCAATTTTCTTGTAATGAAACTGATGTATTTGCTAGTGTGGCTGATTTTGATGATATGACTGTGAGAAGATATAGAAAGTGACGGTCGTAGTAAGGCTAGTGCTAAAAAAGAAGGTAGCCAAATGTCGATAATTCTTGCTGACAAAAATACCATAGGATAAACACAAAGAGAGGATCCACAAGTTAGGTGGATCATATTCTGAGTTTTAATCTTATTCATTTAGAAATTTGAGTTTTCTCTATCAGGTGAATTTATGTTCTCCTATAATAGAGAATGAGAAAGAGATATAACTTAATTTCTGGTTGAAATAAATATGAACTCGCCTAACTCCAGCTGAAATAAACATAAACTATCCGAGGATAAACACAAATTTTAAATAATAAACATACATATATCCAGAGTAAACACAAACAATCCTAGGATAAACACAATGCCCCAAAATAAATAAAAACTTGATATAATAAATACAAAGTCTGAGGTGATAAACACAAGCGATCCAAAATAAATACAAACTCAGGGCCCAACACTTAGGTCATCCTAGAGCCCTTCGAGGATAAATAACAAGAGAGGAGAATAAACACTATGTTCTACAAAATAAACATAAACTATTAGAAGATAAACATAAACTTCAAATAATAAACATAAACAGGCCTAGAATAAACACAAACTGCTCAGGTTACTCTCTATCTTTCATGAACTCATGACAGAATAAACACAAAATATTTCAGAATAAACACAAACTCTATATAATAAATAAAATTATAAATAATAAACATAAATTTTAGGATGATAAATAAAAATTGTTCAGGATAAATATAGACTCACACGGGGAGTTTCTATTTATCATCTCAGAGTTTGTATTTATTATGGATAGTTTTATTTATTATATAGAGTTTGTGTTTATTTTAGAGTACTTTATATTTATCTTATCATGTGTTCATGAAAGACAGAGAGCAATCTATATAGTTTGTGTTTATCTTGAATCTGTTTGTGTTTATTATTTAGAGTTTGCATTTATCCTCTAATACTTTATATTTATTTCTGTAGGACTTAGTATTTATTCTCTCCTCTTGTTGTTTATTCTAGGCAGATCTTTGGATCATTAAACTTTTGAATCCTGAGTTTGTGTTTATCTGAAACAGTTTCTGTTTATCATCCCAGAGTTTGTATTTATTATTCGTAATTTTTATTTATTATACAGAGTTTGTGTTTATTTTGAAGTACTTTGTGTTTATCCTACCATGGATTTATAAAAGGTAGAGAGCAACTTGGACAGTTTGTGTTTATCCTAGGCCTATTTATATTTATTATTTGGAGTTTGTATTTATCCTCCGATAGTTTGTGTTTAGTTCTACAAAACTTAGTGTTTATCCTCCTCTCTTATTGTTTATCCTAAGAGGGCCCAAGGATGACCTAAATTTTGGGCTCCGAGTTTGTATTTATTTTGGATTGTTTGTGTTTATCGCCTCAGACTTTGTATTTATCATATTGAGTTTCTATTTATTTTGTGACATTTGTATGTATCCTAGGATAGTTTGTGTTTACTCTAGATATGTGTATGTTTATTATTTAAAGTTTGTGTTTATTCTTGGATAGTTTGTATTTATTTCAACTGGAGTTAGGCAAATTTATGTTTATTCAATCAAAATTAATTTATACCTCTTTCTCGTTCTCTATCATAGGAGAACACAAATTCACCTAATAGAGCAACTCAAATTTTTGAATAAATAAGATTAAAACTCAGAATATGATCCACCCAACTTGTGGACCCTCTCTTTGTATTTATCTTGGAAGAATTCTTGGATCACCCAGCTTGTGGACCACAAGTTTGTATTTATCCTATGATGTTTGTACTTATTTCAATAGAGTTTCTATTTATTATACATAATTGATGTTTATTATATGGCTTTGGTGTTTATTTTAGGTAGTTTGTGTTTATCCTATAATGGGTTTACAAGGGACAGAGAGCAACCTATGGCAGTTTGTGTTTATTCTCCATCAGTTTGTGTTTATTAGTTGGTATTTCTGTTTATCCTATTATATTTTATGTTTATTTCAGCAGTACTTAATGTTTATCCTTCTTTCTTTGTTTTTAATAGGAGAGGATCCTTGGATCACCCAACTATAGGACCCTGACAGGGAAGAAGTTTCTTCTGATGACAAATAGAGAGAGAGAGAAAGAAATCTATTTTGACAGCAAGAGAGAGGGAAGAGTTTCATTTACGAGAGTTTCTTTCGAGGAGAAACAAAGGGAAGAGTCTTGTGGCCTTCGAAGCTTTCAGAGGAGACATAGATGGTGGCCGAAGAGAAAGAAGAAGAGAAGGTTAGTGGTGGCCATGCGGGGGCTTTCGATCAAGACGTGGACCTTGGTCGGAGGGAGAGAAAAGAGAGGATGGTGGCCGTGGGTGGGGGTTCGGAGGAGACGATGATGGCGGCCAGAGAGAAAGAAGAAGAGAGAATGGTGGTGGCCGCAGGGGGGAGGGGTGGGGAGGTTTGGAGGAGATGATGATGGTGGTCGGAGAGAGAGAAGAAGAGGGGATGGTGGCCGGACGGTGGTTGGAGAGAGAGAAAAGAGAGGACAGTGGTCAGACGGTGGTTGGAGAGAGAGAAGAAGAGAGGAAGGTGGTCGGAGAGAGAGAAGATAAGATAGATGGCTGGTGGAGGGTATGGAGAGAGAAGAAGGATGAAAGGGAGAGAGAGGAGAAGAGATGGGAGGAAGAGATAGCTTTACGTCGCATCCCATTTAAAAATATGAGTTTTTTTTTAAACTCTACCACATCAGCCAAATGGCTCCCAAATAGCACCGTTAGCACTTTAAAGCCCGCTTTGCGATGCACACCGATCCAATGGAGGAGAATGCGACTGGATATGGACTGAGATCCGATCAACTAAAGCTCTGTCTATCCTCTCTCTCTCTATATATATATATAACATGTGTGTGTGTATGTATGTATGTATGTATGTGTGTGTGTATAATATGTGTGTGTGTGTATATGTATGTGTATATATGTGTGTGTGTGTGTGTGTGTGTACTATTTGACTCCAAAGCTCAGAGCCTATTCGAATTTATATATACTTTTAATTAATTATTTTATTTATAATATATATGATCTAATCAAGGAGCAAGAATATTTTCTTCAACCTGCTCTACTCGAATCTCAAAAAAAAAGGTAGAAGAAACAAAAGATTTTCAAAAGTAAGGCTAGCTTAAGCCCCTTTTCATTAGCATTGATGATAACTTGCCATGCGGTGTTCATCATTATCAATGATCCCACACCTTGTAGTTAATTCATCGAACTGCTCAATGTATTTGACAATAGTTATATATTTGATTGTGATAATTACAGAAAAATTCTTGGTTAATGGAAATCTCTAATTAGAACTCAATGAAAAAGCATGAAAATAAGGAGAAGTTGATCTAAACATTCGGAGTATAGTCACTAAGGGTGCATGTGGTTAACCACGAAAGTTCTTTTTTACTTTTGATTTTGAAAAGTAAAATCAAAAAACAATATCTGGTAACACCATAAAAAGCAAAAAGTAAAAATCAAAAAAGCAAAACTAATTGCTTTTCGTGGAAAGCAAAATGTTTTTGCTTTTTAAAATTTGCTTTTGCTTTAAAAAAAGGAGTGAAAAATCTTACATCTTCTCCTCCACTATGATCCCTCCTCCTCCCAGGTGCTCATCCATCTCGCCCCCCTCCACCGCCCAGATCGTCCTCTAGGAGTCCTTTGAAGAAAAGTAGGGCGGTACTATACATGTAATTTCAAAATTTTTTACAGCAGATCTATTAGATTAACCAATTTAATCTATTTTATCTGTATAAGATCTAATCTAGACTATCATGCCAAGATCTATGATATAATTTAATATGACATGAAGATCTGAAATAAAAATCTGCATCAATCTAATCGATGCTGCAGACTAGATCTAACCCTTAGATCTAATAAAGATAACCTAACAAGTTCAGAAACTATTACCGAACTGTAGTTTACAGATCTTTGCTGGTCTAACACTTGGATAGGTGCTCCTTCAAATTGCTTGCAGCCACACAAAGGTGTCTGGCCTCTATAGATTGTCCATACAAAGATAGGTGGAGATCAACCTCCTCGGGAATGCTAGCTCGTAAGGATCTTCAAGACTAAACTTCTTTTTCTCTTGAACTCTTGGACACACCAAAAAAGAGAAAGAATTAGAGAAGAAAGAGAGGAATGAGAGAGGCTATGGAGAAGAAACAAAACTTTAACTAGGAATCATATGAGGCGTCAACTATTGGAGCCTCCCTTTTATAACAAAGGATAAGGATTTTGGGTCAAAAGAGAGGGTGCCAAAGACTCCACGCCAATCCTAATATTGGCATCCCAAAAATTTTAGAAATGAGTGTGTGGTGTGAGGAGGAGATCCGATGTTTCTCATGCCAAAAAACACTTCAAAGAAAATGAGAAAAAAATCAATTGGTGCTATCTTTCTTTCCAAATATAAAAAATCTCTTTCTTCTTATCTCCTTATCTCTAATTCGGATCGCCTTCAAATTAGGCAGAAGATAAGGCCATGACTCATCATACTTTGTCGCCCACCCTCTTTTTGCCCTCTCTTTTTATGCCAAAAATTCACATGCCAAAACCATTTTGACATTGAGAAGAAGAGGTGGGTCCAAGGTGGCGCAAGGAGAAGAGATAGAGTCCCTATTGGCTTGGACTCTTCATTTCTGATTTGATTCTAAATCAAATCAAATCTGATTTGAACCTAATAATAGGAAGAAACCTAATCTAATTAGAAACCCAATCACTCCAATAAATTTCTAACCCAATTAGGAATTAGTTGACACAAGTCTTGATCTAATCAAGAATAAATTTTCTTGCAATTAGGCTTGATCAAATCAAACCCAAACTAAGTCAAACTAAATTCAATTCAATTAGACATGATCCAAAGCTTTTTGCTTAATCAAATTGAGTCAATTAGCAATCCAATTGCTAATAAATCCTTCATTAACAGTAGAGTCTTAGTCTAATGGGACTCTCCTCCAGAGTTCCAATCCAGTGGGACTCTACACTAGAGTCTCAATCCAATTGGACTCTTTAGCCATCCGATCAGACCAAATCTTCTAATATGTGTGACCCCATAAGTTCGAACCTAAGCTGGTAGTATAGAAATAAATTTCTATACTAATCAATGTAACCATCTAACAATAGGATCCGATGTCTAGATAGGTCGAAAGATTGTAAAGCAACATTCTAGAACCTACTGGCATATGGTTACCATATAATTCATTCCTTTGATCCTAATGCTCAAAGTGACCTAGGATTTGACTATCAATCCTAAGATAGTCGACCATATTGTATTTCAATCTTTTAAATCTATCACATAGATTATCTTGATCAAAATTTTACTAAATTGAAATACACTGATACATATCTCCTACTTATTAAAGGGTCAATTTCATCTTGACTCACGCACCGACTTGATAAGTACTTGACTGCATCCAGTAACCTTCTGTCACTGAATTAAAAATTCAGATGGTCTGGTATCAAAATACAGTGAGTTGCTTATAAGCCACCGTAATAATCTCAGGTCTGAGGAATACTTATACCCATACTCTTCTCGAGCTACTCTTGACAGTAGAGTACTTGACAAATGATCACGTTCGGTGCGAATGTACTCCTATATTCTATCTGTATGCCATACTAGTGTCTCCATACTCTTTGGTTAAGAGGATAACTAACCTATATGGCATACAACGACTAATACTCAATATCGCTAACGTCCTATTAACAGCATATCATTTGGTCATGAATATATTTTAAGGACTAAACGATAAATCCTTCTTTGTCGATTAATTATAGTCTTGAGGACTTCATCACAACATAGAAGTTCAAATAAAATGAAAAAAATATGATGAAAAAATTAAATAACTTTTATTAATAAATTTATGTATATTTTATAAATATGAGTACAATCATCAACAGACTGATGATTGACTTTGGGACATAATTTCCAATAACTCCTACTTGGACTAAAGTCAATCAGTACAGTATCGTATATCTATCTTTGACTTGTGATCATCGAACTCTTTGATTCCAAGAGTTTTAGTAAATAGGGTGGCTAGGTTCTCTTTTCCATCGATCTTCTGAAGGTTAACATCACCTCGATCCATGATCTCCTAGATAAGGTGGTAGCGGTGCAGAATATGCTTGATGCACTGATGGGACTTTGGCTCCTTGACTTAAGTAATGGCTCCAGTGCTGTCACAGTATAACAAGACAGGGCCATCGACAGAGGGTGCCACTTTGAGCTTGTCGATGAACTTTCATAGCCATACAGCTTCCTTCGCAGCATCAGATGCTGCGATATACTCCACTTCGCAAAGAGAGTCAACCACAGTGTGCTGCTTGAAATTTTCTAGCAGATTGCTCCACCGTTCAGGATAAAAATATAATCCGACACACTCTTGCTATCGTCATGGTCTAACTAAAAATTGGAGTTGGTGAACCCCACTAGTTCAAGTCAGTTTTACCATAAACAACCACTGATCCTTAGTATTTCTTAACTACTTAAGGATGGTCTTTACAACCTTCCAGTGGTTCTCTCCTGGATCAGACTGGTATCTACTCACTACCCTTAGTAAGTATGCCATGTCTGATCTTGTACATGTCATGACATACATTATAGAATCCACTGTCGAAGCACATAGAATTCTACTCATACGCTCTCTCTCTTGAGGAGTTGTCGGACAATCTTTCTTCGAGATAGAAATTTCATGACCTATCGGAAGATAGTCTTTCTTGGAATTCTTCATACTGAACCGTTTCAGCATGATGTCTATGTACATGGATTGGGACAATCCAAGCAACCTTTTCTATCTATCTTTATAGATCTTCATCCAAAAGATGTAGGATGTTTCTCTCAGGTCCTTCATAGAGAACTAAGATGATAACCAGACCTTTATTCCTTGTAATGTAGGGATGTCATTCCCAATTAAGTGAATGTCATCCATATATAAAACAAGAAATACAACCACATAGTTGTTTACCCATTTGTAAATGTAGGATTCTTCTCCATTCCTAACGAAGCCATACGTTCTGATAATCTTATCAAAATGCATGTCCAACTCCTAGATGTCTGCTTCAATCCATAGATGGACCTTTGAAGCTTGCACACTTTGGACTCATCTGTGGATGTGAAATTTTCGGACTGTATCATATATACCTCTTCTTCTAGCTCTCTATTTAGAAAAGCTGTTTTCATATTCACTTGCTAGATTTCATAGTCCATGTGTGCCGCTATCGCAAGCATAATCCGAATGGATTTGAGCATTGCGATAGGAGAAAATATCTCATCATAGTTAGTACCATAATGCTGACGATAATCTTTGGCAATCAAATAGGCTTTATAGATTTTCACCTTTCTGTCTGTGCCTCTATTCTTTTGAAGAACCACTTACACCCTATAGGTTTAACCCCTTCAGGTAGGTCAACTAATGTCCACACATCATTGATCTTTATGGACTCTATTTTGGATTTCATGGCTTCAAGCCATTTATCAGAGTTGGACCTCTGCATTGCATCCATATAGGTAATCGGATCCTCATTATTTTCATCGAGTTTAATAGGATCTCCGTCCTGAACCAAAAATCGTAGTATCTGTTCAGTTGATGCGATACTATATCAGATCTTCTTAATGGTGCCTCTACAACAAGTTTTGAATTTGACATCATCAAATCTGATTCTGTGGATTCACTAGACTATATCAGTTTTACCTGTTGAACTTCATCAAGTTTAACCTTAGAGGCATTAATGCCTCCTCAGAGAATTTTTTTTTCAAAAAAACTATCCTAAGACTGATAAATACCTTTTGTTCATCAGAAAGATAGAAATAATATCTCTTAATTTTTTGGAATACCCTATAAAAATACATTAATAAGACTTGGCTATAAGTTTGTCTGTTTTCAAACATTTGACATAGACACCCCAAAACCCTAAGGTGAGAGAGCCCTGGCTTACGTCCCATCTATATCTCATATGGTGTTTTACTTATAAATTTACTAGGAACCCTATTAAGCACATAACAAGCCGACTCGAGTGCATATCCCCAAAAAGATATCGATAGACTAGAAAAGTGCATCATACGCTCTCTCTTTTGAGGAGTTGTCGGATATCTTTCTTCGAGATAGAAATCTCATGACCTATCGAAAGATAGCCTTTCTTGAAATTCTTCATACTGAATCATTTCAGCATGATGTCTATGTACGTGGATTGAGACAATCCAAGCAATTTTTTCTATCTATCTTTATAGATCTTCATCCCAAAGATGTAGAATGTTTCTCTCAGGTCCTTCATAGAGAACTAAGATGATAACCAGACCTTTATTCCTTGTAATGCAGGGATGTCATTTCTAATTAAGTGAATGTCATCCATATATAAAACAAAAATACAACCACAGAGTTGTTTACCTATTTGTAAATGTAGGATTCTTCTCCATTCCTAACGAAGCCATATATTCTGATAATCTTATCAAAATGCATGTCCAACTCCTAGATGCCTGTTTCAATCCATAGATAGATCTTTGAAGCTTGCACACTTTGGACTCATCTGTGGATATGAAATCTTCGGACTGTATCATATACACCTTTTCTTCTAGCTCTCCATTTAGAAAAGCTGTTTTTATATTTACTTGCTAGATTTCATAGTCCATGTGTGCCGCTACCGCAAGCATAATCCGAATGAATTTGAGCATTGCGACAGGAGAAAATATCTCGTCATAGTCAGTACTATAATGCTGATGATAATCTTTGGCAATCAAATAGGTTTTATAGATTTTCACCTTTCCGTCTGCGCCCCTCTTCTTTTGAAGACTCACTTACACCCTATAGGTCTAACCCCTTCAGGTAGATCAACTAATGTCCACACATCATTGACCTTCATGGACTCCATTTTGGATTTCATAACTTCAAGCCATTTATCAGAGTTGGACCTCTGCATTGCATCTATATAGGTAATCGGATCCTTATTATTTTCATCGAGTTTAATAGGATCTCCGTCCTGAACCAAAAATCGTAGTATCTGTTCAGTTGATGCGATACTATATCGGATCTTCTTAATGGTGCCTCAACAACAGTTTCAAATTTGACATCATCAAATCTGGTTCTGTGGATTCACTAGGCTATATCAGTTCTGCCTGTTGAACTTCATCAAGTTTAACCTTAGAGGCATTAATGCCTCAAAGAATTCTTTTTCAAAAGACTGCTCTAAGACTGACAAATATCTTTGTTCATCAGAAAGATAGAAATAATATCTCTTAATTTTTTAGAATACCTATAAAATATATTAATCAGACTTGGCTCTGAGTTTGTCTGTTTTCAAACATTTGACATAGACACCCAAACCCTAAGGTGAGAGAGCCCTGACTTACGTCCCATCCATATCTCATATGGTGTTTTACTTACAAATTTACTAAGAATCCTATTAAGCACATAACAAGCTGACTCGAGTGCATATCTCCAAAAAGATATCGACAGACTAGAAAAGCCCATCATGGATCGAACCATGTCCAACAAGATTCGATTTCTCCTGTCCGACACACCATTGTGTTGTATTGTTTCAGGAGGTGTCCATTGAGAGAGAATCTCATTCTTCTCAAAACATATCAGAAATTTATCAAAAAGATATTCACCTCCTCGATCTGATCGAAGAGTCTTAATATTCTTTCTGATTTATTTCTCTACCTTATTATGAAATTATTTGAATATTTTAAATGATTCAGACTTGTGTTTCATCAAGTAGACGTACCCATATCTAGATAGATCATCTGTAAACGTAATGAAATAGTGATACCTTTCTCTGACACTAGTGCTCATGTATCCACATACATCAGTATGTACAAGACCCAGAACATCACTGGCTCGTTCACTTTTTTTAGTAAAAGATTACTTTGTCATCTTTTCAAGCAAGACTCACAGGTTGGCAATGATTCATAATCATTGTCATCAAGAATTCCTTCTTAAACTAACCTATTTATCCCGCTCTTATTAATATGACTTAGCCTACAATGCCAAAGGTAGGCATCCATGACATCAACTATTCTAGGATATTTATTAGATGTGTACATTACATTAGGCCGTGATACAACATAAATATCATTGTTCATCTGTCCACGCATTATAGTAACACCATTCAAAATGATATCACAAAGCTTTATTATTAAATTTATAATTTGCTTTGGCCAAAAAGTCTACAGAAATGATATTCAATAGAAAATTGAGACAGTAATGACAATCATTAAGAACAAAAAAATGAGAATTTAATACAAGCTTGATAATTTCTAAAACTAGAACTGGAACTGATCTTCTATCTCTAACGGTCAGGAATCTCTCACCATCTCTAAATCTCCTACTGACCTGAAATCTCTGCAACGAATTGTAAATATTAATAGGACTACCAGTATCTAATATCCAGATCATTGTATCAATAATTGAGAAGTTACAAAGTATTATCATATAATTACCTTGTCCAGCAACCAATTATTTCTTCTTCTTTGACCTGTTCGGGTCAAGGAAAGCTATGTATTGAGGATAATTTCTCTTTCAGTGATCCTGCTTCTTACAATAGAAGTACTCTACCTGACTTTGGTCGGCCTTGAACTTGGGCTTCTGGGTCTGACTCCCAGCACTTTATACCTTTTTATTCTTCTTTTTTATCCTTTTTTAAAGGGATGACGCCCATCGAAAGAAGATCCTCCCACTACATTCATTGTCTCCTTATGGAGCTGGTGATCCTTCTCAAAAGTTTATCGCAACCCTAACAAACCGTGGTAGTTGACTACAGGCTTTGTCATTCTAAAATGACTGAAAAATGGCAGGTAGGATTTGGATAGAGAATTTAGGATTGCATTCTTCCCAAGCTGTTCGTACAAGAAACACTACAAGAAATGTCACTTTTTACAATGAATTTATTTACGATGAAAATATATTTCATCGTAAATAAAGATATTTATGACAAAAATCAAAATTTATCACTAAT